>SJYC01095373.1:0-22705 GCA_006408675.1 Madoqua kirkii
CCGGGTGGCCGGCCAGGAGGGTCTCACTCATGTCCACGTACCCTTTTCACCCAAGACCTTGCCCATATCGAAGAGCAGCTAGGCTCCTACTCGGCCAACCCTTCCAATTACATCAAAAACTTCACCCAGCTGTCTCAATCTTATGCCCTCACCTGGCAAGACATATTTGTCATCCTGGGGTCCACTACTACCCCAGAAGAAAGAAAGGCCATTTGGGCCACAGCAAGGGAGATAGCAGACTGGAGGCATCTAGCCAACCCAGCTGACCCTGCCCGGCCACCTGGAGCAGCTGCTATTCCAGACATAGACCCAGACTGGGACTATCAAGAGGGACAAAGAGGAAAGGCCAATACTCAATACATGATAGAATGCCTATTAGAGGGAATGGAGACCACCTCCCTTAAGGCAGTAAACCTACTTAACCTAGATGAAGTGACCCAGGGCCCTGATGAAAACCCAGCAGCCTTTCTTAACAGGCTGACAGAGGCTCCCACCACCTATACCCGGATTGCCCAGATTCTCCGGCGGGGGTTACTACCCTAGCCAACCGTTTTATATCCCAATCAGCTTCAGACATCAGAAAGAAACTTTCCAAGGCTGAGGATGGGCCTCAGACTCCCCCTCTGAGACCTGGTAAAAATGGTCTTTAAGGTTTACAATGCCCGAGAGGAAATTGCTGAAGCTAGCCACAAGGCAAGGCTTAAACAAAAAGCCGAACTCCAGGCAACCTCCTTAAAAAACACACCCAGGCACTGGTAGCAGCCCTGTGGCTGGCCACGGGACAAAAGGTGGGTCCCCAGAAGCCACCACCAGGAGCCTGCTTCAAATGCGGTCATGAGGGCCACTGGGCCTGCCAACGCCCAAATCCCCGGCCCCCGACAAAGCCGTGGCCTCGTTGCAAACAACCGGGACATTGGGCGAGTGATTGTCCCCAGGTGACTCAGACCCTGACCTTATCGGGCCGAGGTCTGGGCCCCCAAAAGGACATTTCCACCCCACACTCCACCTTGGAACTTCTCTCCTTTGATCAAGATTGACAGCACCCAGACTCGGGGACCCCCATAACCCAAGCCGAGCCCAGGATAATGCTTCAAGTGGCGGGTAAGTCTATCAATTTCTTGATAGATACAGGGGCTACTTATTCGGTTCTTCCCTCCTTCGGGGGCACCTTACATCCTTCCCAGGTCTCGGTGGTGGGTACAGATGGCACATCTTCACGACCCTTGCAGACTGGGCCACAGCCCTGTCAGCTTGATCACTTCTTGTTCACTCACTTTTCTGATAACTCCTTCATGCCCCACTCCCCTGCTAGGGCGAGACATTTTAGCTAAGCTTAGGGCCTCTATTCACTTACCTTTTCCACTTTCCCAATCTCTCACCTTGCCCCTACTCCTCCTCTGCTGCCCTGAGGCTCCAATTGTCGACCCTACCATCTGGGACACTGAAATCCCTCTGGTAGCAACCCATCACACCCCCATCCTGATTAAACTACTCGATCTTTCCCACTTCCCAAGCCGCCCTCAATTCCCCATCTCAGACTCACCTACGCGGTCTTAAGCCAATCATAAACCACCTCTTAGGCCAGGGCCTCCTGGTCCCCATGGCCTCGCCCTGCAATACTCCCATTCTCCTGGTACGGAAAGCTTCTGGCAGCTATCGACTGGTCCAGGACCTTCGACTGATAAACGAGGCCATAATCCCTGCTCATCCAATTGTCCCCAATCCTTATACCTTACTTTCTGACATCCCTACCAATACGACTCACTTTACTGTCATAGACCTCAAAGATGCCTTTTTCACTATCCCTTAGACCCAGACTGCCAATTCCTCTTTGCTTTCACATGGACCGACCCAGATACCCGACAGTCCTCCCAGCTAACGTGGACAGTCCTTTCCCAAGGGTTTAGAGACAGCCCCATTTTATTGGCCAGGCCCTGGCCCGGGATCTGACCACATGCCCTCTGGCCCCTAGTGTCCTCTTACAGTACGTGGATGACCTTCTGCTCTGCAGCCCCTCACAAGCTCTCTCTCAGACACATACCACTATTCTTAACTTCCTTAGCTCTAAAGGATACTGAGCATCTCAACAAAAGGCCCAGCTCACCCAGACCTCTGTGACTTACCTAGGTCTAAAGATTACCCCGACAACCAAGGCTCTAACTACTGACAGACTCAGCCTTCTCCGAGACCTCTGCCCCCCTTCCACTGGAGAACAAATCTTGTCCTTTTGGGGGGTTAACAGGATTCTTCCAGCACTGGGTCCCTAACTATGCTTCACTGGCCAAACTCCTCTACACAGCCGCAAAAAGACACCCCCACTGGACCGCTCTCTTCAGAAACAGAGGTCAAAAAGGCTTTCTACAACCTCCGCTCAGCTCTGCTGTCCTCTGCCCCACTCTTCCTGCCCAATCCCAATCTCCCCTATTGTTAGACCTTGTGGTCTTTTCCTAGGACCCGTCGCTCCAAAGATTACCGAGATTCGGATTCGATGCAAACAGCAAGAGGATTAAGCCGGCGCTGCGGGGTTCAGTCACCTCCAGGGAGGAACGAACCTTGAACATTCGTTACAGAGCAGTTTTTAAGCACAAAAACCACAAACAGGAGAGGGTAGGGTGGGGACAGTTTGATTGGTGCACAGGTTTTAACCTTTACAGGGATTGGCCTGTTTGCTATCAGGTCAAAACGGCTGGTCGGTCCACATTCTGTCGGTTAGCTGTTTCCTGGAAATTGATTTTCCGGAAAGTCCCTGAAGGAAAAACAACTTCCCCAGGGGGTCCTTGTAAAGGCCTGAAGGCCACAGAACATTAGATAAGAGCCTGCCCCCCTGAGGGAGCCTAAAGGCCACATTCCATGAGATAAGGACCTGTTCTCAAAGGTTTAGCAAAAATTTAACTTTTCCTCTCACTATGACCTGTATACTGATGAAAAAGGGGGCATAGCCTTTGGAGCCCTCATACAGCCTGCGGGCTCTGAAATGCTGCCAGTGGCATTTATCTCCAGTTAGACCCCGCCGCCCGGGGATGGTTCCCCTGCCTACGGGCCCTGGCAGCAGCAGCTTCTCTATACGCAGATGCAAAAAAGCGAATTCTAGATCAACCCCTAACTATATTCTCACCACACCGCCTGGCTGACCTCTTGGCTTCCAAATTCCTGTCAGACCTTAGTGACTCTCAGCTCCAACAATTCCACCTAGTCTTTCTGGATAACCCCCAGGTTACTTTGGGCCGCAGCTCCCAACTAAACCCCTATCTTCTCTCCCTTCGCTTCCAACCTATCCTTCAGGCAAGGACACAGAACCTCACTCATGCATAGAGGTCCTAGACACTCTCACCCAACCGCCCCCAAACCTTTTTGCTACTCCACTGCAAAACCCAGACCTCATGCTATTTGTAGATGGCAGTTCAAAACGAGACCCCACTGGTTGCCGGACCGCTGCATATGCAATTGTGACCATCGATGACATCCTCGAGGCTCGCCCGCTGCCAGAGGGAACCACCTCCCGAGAGGCAGAACTAACAGCGCTCACTAGAGCCTTACACCTGGCAATGGGAAAACGGGTTAACATCTAGACTGACTCCAAACATGCCTTTTTGATTGCACATTCACATTCAGCTATTTAGAGAGAGAGGGGGGATTCCTCACCACCAAGGGATCACCCATCTCTAATGCCCCCCTAATCACCAAGCTCCTGGAGGCCATCTCACAGCCCATTCAGGTAGCCATCCTACACTGCAAAGGACATCAGGCGACTCACAACACGGTTTCCCTAGGCAACAATAGGGCTGACCAGGTGGCCCAACAGATAGCCTTACAGCAGGGGCCTCTGCCTATACTATTTCTCAAGACCTTACACCTAACTATTCAAAGGCCGAAATAGAGGCCCTCCTCTCGCAGGAGGGCGCTTCCAAACACCCCTCGGGATGGATCACGCTCCACGACAAACTAGTCCTACCCGAAAAACAGGCGATGTCCATTATCACCCAGATCCATGACTCTTTACACATTGGGCCCCGCGCGCTCTTGACCTTCCTTAGCCCTCTCTTTTCCCCATTACATCTCCGACCTACCATTCAGGCAGTCCATCATCGTTGCCTAATCTGTGCCAAGACGTCTCCTCAAGGAGGACTCAGGCCGCCACAAGAAACTCACCATCTGAGGGGACACCTGCCGGGACAGGACTGGCAGACAGACTTTACTCACGTGCCTAGACATCGGACCTTCCGGTATAGGCTGGTCTGTGTCGACACCTTTTCTGGATGGGTAGAAGCATTCCCCACTGCCCAGTAGACAGCCGATACCGTCGCCAACACTCTTAACACATCTCATTCCAAGGTTCGGGCTCCTCAACTCTATTCAGTCTGATAACGGGCCCGCCTTTGTTTCTCAAATCACTCAGCAAATAGCCGAGGCTTTAAACATTTCTTGGCACTTACACGTCCCATACAGGCCTCAGTCATCAGGCAACGTGGAACGGGCTAACGGCATCCTCAAGGCTCATCTGACCAGGTTAACAGGAGAACTCCATCTCTCTTGGGTCGATCTCCTGCCAGCAGCCCTGACCCGCATACGGACAACTCCTCATGCCAAGATGGGTTTGGCACCTTTTGAACTGCTGTACAGTAGGCTATATCTACTGACCAACCTTCCAGATCCCCCAACCCCTCCTCTGGGGACTTACTTGCCTTACTTCACCCTCCTAAGGTCCCTACTCAGAGAACACGCTGACCATGTCCTCCCTCAACCGGTCGGAGACCATAACCAGGAGATCCCGCCCCGTTTTGGCACCAGGAGATCAGGTCCTCCTTAAAACCCTTACGCCTCGACCCCTTCAGCCCCAGTGGACTGGGCCTTTCACGGTGGTCCTCACCACCCCTACAGCAGCCAAACTGTGGGGACACGAGTCCTAGTACCACATCACACGGCTTAAGCGGGCTCCGCTACACGGCCTGCCTCCTCCCAAATCCCTGGAAACTTACACCTCTAAAATCTCCAGACTTACCAAGATCACCATTACTAAGACACTCTTGCCTCCCGCCAATGACTAACACGTCCCATCCAATGCTTGTCTGGCACCATCAGCTGTGGCTGTTGCCAGTCGCAGCTTTGGCCTTACTCCTCACCACTGGATTGGCCGTCACGGCTCCCCAGGACTGGCCACTGCACTCCGACTTTCACTGGCCCTTGCTTACCTTGCCATCTGTCCCCTACTCCTGGGGTGCTATCCCTTGGGGCACCCTGACCTGGCCATATGTCTCTCACCCCAGCTGCCTTGAGGACTTTATCTTGGCCCTACTACAGGACCTTTGGCTAGCCACTCCGATCACCGACTGTGACTCTTTCTTTCATGCAATTTTTACAGAGGACCTTCCTCTTTTTTACAGAACTTCAAATTGACTCCTTCTCTTTTATCACTCTCCTTCTAATATTGTAGCTAAACATGTTCTTGCCACTATTCCTCCTGGCCATGATAAAACGAGCTGGACAACCTACACCCTGCCCCCAGGGCTGCACTGAACGAAGCCACTGGGGAACTGGGTTCACAGCCTACACTTATGTCCACTGAGACTGTTATGCTCCACCTGCCCAGTGATGCTCTCATGGAGGTAGATGGTATTGGACGGCCAAGAGCCTTGGGACAGCCAAATCAAGTTCAGCCTCTAACTGCCATAAAGCTAGAGGCAAAGATCTCTGTTTTACTATGCAAACTCACTACAGAATGACAGATGGGAAGGGGGGCCAAGATCAGAGGGGAAAACAAATCCAACATAAGGTCCAACAGGACCTCATAAAGTTAGCAACTGAAGCCTCTAATCCACACCATGAGCCCAACAAACTCCTAGACCAAGTTCATCAGGCACTCAAACCCTTAGATTTTTCATCCCAGATTTTCACCAGCATCAATGACACCTATCAGACCCTGACTGAAACCTCACCAAACCTCTCATGTTGGCTCTGTCTTCCCTTGAGACCCCGACCGTTCCTTGCCCAACCGATTTCCAGCAAATGGGTAGAAGCCCAAAATCTCACTCGAAATGCCACAAAAGTAACCTGGCCAATGGGGCCCTTGACCACCGAGGTACTGTATCCACCAGCCAATGCCTCTTGTGTTCTGGCCAAAGATACCTCATTAACCACAGTGGCCTGTGATGGCTCAAGATGAGGCCCCCTAACCCCAAACCTTCCAATATGCGGAAAACCTGGGATATTCTTTCTCTGTAATCAAACCACCTTATTAGAATGCTTTCCGCCCAACTGGACTCAGCCTTGCACCCTGGTCTTCCTTATGCCCTGACAATTCTGACCCCACAGGTGATGGAAGACCAGATCCAACCAACCCATTGCCAACGGAGGGCATTAGCTGCAGCTCCCCTGCTCCTTGGAGGAGGTTTATTCATAGCCTTAGGACTGGGGGTGGGAGGATTTGGATCAGCCACGAACTTTTGCTATAAGCTGTCCACAGACCTCAATCGAGACCTAGACAAGATGGCAGACTCCCTGACGGCATTACAGACCCAGATAAACTCTCTGGCAGGAGTAGCTCTCCAAAATCAAAGGGCCCCAGACCTGCTAACAGCTGAAAAAGGGGGAACCTGTCAGTTCCTAAGGGAAGACTGTTGTTTTTGTTTTTCATTAATGCCTCAGCGATAGTTCAGAACAAGGGATAGTTCAGAACAAGGTCCGAAAGTTGAGGAAAAAGCATCAGACTTAGACAGGCCGAGTCAGGCGGTTCCGACTTTTGGGGATGGTGGAAGTCATCTTGGGCAAAATGGCTTCTCCCACTTCTCGGACCCCTCCCCACCTTGTTCCTCATCCTGTCGATAGGACCTTGTGCTTTTCAGATCATCCTCCAGAGGGTCACGGACCTGACCCAGACGGCTACTGGACGGATGCTGATGGTGGTCACATACTTCAAACTTCCGTCAGAGACCCTGAGGCCCCCTAAAGGTCACCAGGATCCGGCCATGACCCTCAGCCCCAACGATGCCCCAGTTCAGCAGGAAGTAGCCAAAACCGATAATGGCGCCCCTTATCCTATCAAAAGGGTCAGAATGAGGGTCGGACCCCGGGGGCCACGATGGGCCACTCCTCCTCTCCCTCCCGCCTTCAAGAAGGTCCCTAATGGAAGGATCCTCCTGAATCCCAGGGACCAATGACAGCACACTCTGCCAGCTAAAGCTGCCCTGCCCCAGCCACATAAAAAATCCTATCAGCTCACATGCCGCCAGGAACCTATCCAAACTCCCATCCACTAACCCCGCCATCCCTCGCAAAGTGCGTATATAAACAGACTTCTAACATGGTCTGGGGCACATGGACTTCCTGGACCTGCCTCCTTTGGGTCTGGGAACCCCGTCTAGGAGCGCTTCCCCATTAAAGCCTGTTAGACACTCTTTTGGGGTCCTGGTCATCTTTACCTAACAGAAGGGCGTCCACTGCCCACCAGATTCGGGATCAAGAGAGAAACTCCCTTCCCCGCAGGCCCCGCGTCTGCTGGGCCTTGGTCTTATGCTGGCTAGGGCAACCCGTTCGCCCCTGACCAGACCTGACACTGGTGTTCGGATACCTTTCCTCTAAGTGAGGAAACCCTTTTTACCAGGAGGATGTTATTCTTCCCAGTTAAGGGATCCCGGACGAGCCCCCAAATGTTATGCCCTGAGTCCAGATCCCCAAAACTGAGAGAATAAGACGTCCACAGTAATGCAATAGCACAAAGGGGTTTTATTGCTAGCTGGAGCTAGGGCTCAGGTCTCATCCAGCCCAGTGGAATTTGACAAGAGCCCCAAGCTCTAGAATACAGCAGTATTTATACACTTTGTTCCTATTCAGTTGCAATCGCAGAGCTGGCAGAGGGTGATTGATTAATTTAAGTAACAGCAGATGGTGACTGGTTATCTCAAGGGCACGTGGGACTTTTCCAGGGGGGATTTCCATTTTGTCCCTGATTGGTTGTGGATTGGCGCCAGCGGGACTTTTCTAGGGGTGTGGTTTCCAAGGAACCCTTAACAGGCCTGGTTGCTACCGAAGCCTGTCATGGCGCCGGTCTGGCCCTAACAAGAATGACTTCTGAAAGTGAACGAAGGCCTCCTTTCCTTTGTTCGACAATTACTCCCCTCTGGTTCTGACACAACCCACTAATTCACTTAAGAGATCCCACTCCTTCCTGGCAACTCTCGAGGTCCTGTCTCTACCTGCCACGCGGCCTCTGTTCTACAACGCACAAACACGCCAGCCACATGAAATCAGAATACATAAGAACGATTTCCTAAGGAAAGCACGTGTAAGCTAACACTGGAGTGGAAAACCTCAGGCAGAAAGACTGTCATAAGCCTATCTTCCCCACCTCCCCCACCTCCCCTCACCCCGCAAAATCCCCCAAGAAATCGACAAGATGGCGGAGCCCTGAAACATGGGCAGCAGACACGGCGCAGCCAGACTGCGGCGCAAAGGAGGCCCAGCCCCGGGGGGTCCGCGTTAGCTTCAGCAGCGGACTCCTCCTTCACCCGCTGAGCGCCCCTAGGGAGCCACCACCCTCTCCGAGCGAGCCACTGTCCGTCCCGAAGGGAACACTCAGGGATCGCCTAGAGGCGCGGATGCCAAATGCTGACACCGTCCTGACACCGTCCCCGCCACAGCATGCCCGCCCCTCTGCAGCCCCGGGCACACACGTCATGCGTGACCCAGTCCCCAACACGCAACCTCCCACAAACAGGAGCCAAAGCAGAAAACTCACCCGCACCTCTCTCTCCGCAACGCACGTGCGACCCGCAGCGCGCTCTGCTTTGTTGCGCGCGCCGCTCGCAGGGCCCGCCCCGCAGCGCCAGGTGGGCCCCGTCCCGGGGCGTCCAGCACAGACGCCGGTATCAGAAACTGTTCTTTGGTGCTTGAGGAAGGAAATAAGAATAATAATCTTCCTAACAGGAGATGAGACGTTGTTCCAGGAGGCGGAGAAAATGGGAGCAAGCGAATACTGGGGGCCGTTATCCTGCATTAGAGTCAAGCAATTCTGTGAACAGCAAGAGAGGCGGGCCATGGGGGAGAAGCGCCTTCCGGCGCCTCCCCGAATGTGGGCGGGGCCGGAAGGCGACGTCGCTGGGATTACCAGCGCGGCAGGGGTGAGCGCGGTGGCTGCGGGGGCGGGGCCTACTCAGACAGTCCCAGCCGCGGGGTGGGAGGCGGGGCCAGCGCGGAGATTGACAAGGGGGCGTTCCAGGAAGCGTCTGTGGCGCCGAGTTAGAGGACGAGCCTGCGCAGTGAGAGGTGGGAGGGGGCTAGGCGGAGGCTGAAAGGCTGGCCGCCCGCCTGGGTCGCAGGAGGAGCGGTCTGGAGGCCGGGGCTCGCCTGGAAACTTGTAATCTTGGTATGATTGGAGTGTCTTGCAACTGACATGATGGTGAAAGTTTTTTTTTTTTTAAACGTATGAAATGAAACCTCTACCTCAATCCTCCTACTGCGTACAGTCGCCAATGTCAACAGGTTGGTGTAGACTTTTATCTTATGGACACGTGCTCGCATACACACACACACACACACACACACACACACACACACACACACATTTCATGGGTATAGATGCTTTAAAAAAAAAAAAAAACTACAGTTTGTCCCATACGTAGTCTCTTCCCATCAGTACACAGAGTGACCTCATTCCTTAAGCAGTAGCTAAGTATTCCCTTGTGTGAATAGAACACACTTTAGCTTGTTCCCCTGATCACTGGGATTTTCTCCGGTCTGGTGAGGAGACTGTGATCTGAAGTAAAAGCAAGAGACCTAAACTCTGCACGTTAAAGAAGTGACAACGTTTCCTTCACTGGTTCTGCCTCACTCAGGAATGCAAAGTCCCCACTGGCCCACACGGCCCAAGGTGACCTGGGCTCTGTTCCCTTTCTGCCCTTTCCTTCCTCTCTCTTCCTTGCTCAGGCTACACTATCACATTGGCCTCCCTGGTCTTTCTGGATCCAGTCGAGGACACTTCTACCCCAGGAACTTTGCTTTTTGTGGTCTCCTCTGCCTGGAGCTCTTTCCCCCATCAGTCCCCATGGCTCTGTCTCTTCAGTCCTGTTTGTGCTCAGAGGGCAACTTAGCATGGAGCCCCTGCCTGTCCACTCTACATAACAGACCCTCTTCTTTCCAGACTGCTCTCCCTGACACTCTGTTCTTTTCCTTCATAGCTCTTCTCTCTACTTGTGGGCATTTTTGGGGTTTTGCAGGATAGGAGGGTTTGCCTCCCTGCAAAGTTGTCAGTTCCTTAAAGACCAGGGTTTGTGTCCAGTTGGCTATAGACCCTGTGTCTGGCACACAGTTGCAGCTCACTTTTTGTTAAAAATGAATACACTGGAGAGCCTTTTGTGGGAGACAAGAGGGACAATTATTGTAACAGCACTTAATGAGAACATACTGTAGACTAAACTCTAACTAGATTAAGGTACAGTTGTTTTTCTGTGTCCACAGATTTCACATTTAAACCAATCTCAGGTGGAAAAATTGGGGGGAAAAATAGTTCCAGAAAGTTCCAAAAAACGAAACTTGAATTTGGTGTGTGCCTCAGCAACTGTTTACATAGCATTTCTGTTGCATATTATAGGTAAATCTACAGATGATTTAAGTGTACAAGAGGGTGTGCATAGTTCATATGCAAATCCCCTACAATTTTAAAATCAGTTTATTGCTCTGCTGGGTCTTCATTGCTGCATGTGGGCTTTCTCTAGATGCAGTGAGCAGGGGCTACTCTCTAGTTGTGATACGGAGGCTTCTCACTGTGATGGCTTCTCTTGTTGTGGAGCATGGGCTCTAGAGTGTGGGCTCGGTAATTGTAGTACATGGGCTTTGTTGCCCCATGGCACGTGGAAATTTCCTGGAGCTGGGACTGAACCCATGTTCCCTGCATTGGCAGGCAGATTCTTGACCATGGGGCCACAGGGGAAATCCACTTTGCAATTTTATATAAGGGACTTGAGAATCCTCAGAGTTTGGTATCCACGAGAGTCTTGGAACCAATTCCCTGCGGATACCGAAGGACAACTGTACTGTCTTTATTCCCCAAAACCATCTGCAAAAACTAGCTACATGTAACAGCCTTTAAAATAAATAAATAGGGAAGGAATGGGATACTGTAAAAAAGTTTTTTTTTTTAATTTAAGGTATAAGCTTGTGTGGAGAGAAGTAAGGGATGATGGCAGGAGCTGTAAGGCATAAGGGCAAGAGGTGAAATGTGAGTGCCAGGAAGAGCAAATTGTTAGGGGGTCACAAGTGTGAAGAATGAAGCCCAAAGAGCTTGGGGAGAGTCAGCTGTTCAACAGACATTGCTTGAGCACCATCTGTATGCCAGGAACCTCTCCCCCAAGTCCCTCCCCCACCCATCCCTCTCCCCCAGAGGGCCCCGAGGAGGCGTGGCATTTCCAGGGAACACTTACAAGGTACTGAACTAAACGAACGTTCTGGGTGAGAAATACAGATTATTTGAAAATACACATCATTAATCTGAGTTGGAGGGATATCAGAGGGGACTGAAAAAAGGACAAGACCCTTGGTAGTGGGTCGGGGGCTAGAGAGCAGGGCTGGCAGGTTGCTTGGCAGGGAGCCGCGGGAGCAGACTCGAGGGTGGGGACATTCCCACTTCTTAAGTCAGATGGCCTGGCTCGCCAGGAGGGAC
This sequence comes from Madoqua kirkii, assembly GCA_006408675.1. Taxonomy (NCBI): domain Eukaryota; kingdom Metazoa; phylum Chordata; class Mammalia; order Artiodactyla; family Bovidae; genus Madoqua; species Madoqua kirkii. The sequence continues at coordinate 11,651 of SJYC01095373.1, forward strand.
CAGAAATTTATGTAGTTCAAATAGGAAAAGAAACCTGGGGGAAGGAAGAGAGCAGAGAGGGTGAGGAGCAGAGTTCACCAGCCCAAGCCTGATGCCAGTCACTTTTCCAAGCCTAGCTATGCTCCCTATCATGTCCCCAGACTCACGTCTAAACCCAAACTCAGCCCCATACCCCTACGTGCTCCCCAACTCATTCTCAAATCCAAACACCAACCCCGCCTCTACATCCAGCCCTATGCCCACCCCAACCCCATCTCCCTCCTCAGTCCAGTCCTCCTTGTCCACAAGCTCACCCTCATCCCAAATCTGTCCCACCCTGGTCCCGATCTGCTTCCTGGAACCCATGCCCAAGCCCTGAACCCCAACCCTGCCCTGGCCCCGACCAATCATCACACAGAAGAAGACTCCGGTCCATGCCAGGTAGAAGCTGCACCCCAGTCTGTAGGTCATGCCTTCCTGCAGGTATTCCCGGGCCTGCATCAGGTAGAACAGGATAACCAGGATCATGCTGGTCCCTGCATGAGTACAGGTGTTAGGAGGCCAGGCGTCACGTGTGTCAGGACCCCTGCCCAGAGCTGCGTGGCTGCTAGGGTCTTGCTCCTTATTTTCCCACTCGAGTTCACCTTCATGAACCTCTGCTCAGAGGCAGGAAAGCAGGCTCCTGACAGTATCATGGTGGAAGACATGGGCAAGGGCAAGGCTTGGCTCTTTAACTGGGCAATGGTGACGTCTAAAACCACAGGCTCTGGAGCTAGCAGACTGGAGCTCTTGCTTCTGTATCCCCCACCTCAGGGCAGCCACTCCCATCTCTCTGAGCCTCATTTTCCTCATCTGTAAAATGGGAGTAGTCGTAGGACCCATCTCCTTGGGTCGTCATGAGGAGTTATTGAAATTGGCACACAGTGGGTCCTTGAAAGCTGAGATTATCGTTGCTCTATTGAGTGTTTAATTTTGGGCTTCTGAAGCAGTGGACAAGAAACTTAGTCATTCTGGATTTTTAATTTTATTTTTAAATGACATGAATTTGAAGATAATTTGTGAACTTCCCCTGGTGGCCCAGTGGTTAAGAATCTGCCCGCCAATCCAGGGGAAATGGGTTCGATCCCTGCTCCAGGAAGATCCCACACACTGTGGGGCAGCTAAGCCTGTGTGCCTCAAATACTGAAGACTGCTCACCCTGGAGCCCGTGCTAAGAAGCCACCAAAAGGAGAAACCTGTGCAATCAATGAAGAGTAGCGCCCACTCACTGCAACCAGAGAAAGCCCATATGCAGCAGCAAAGACCCACCAAGGTCAAAAATAAATAAATTTTTTTTAAAAAGAGGCAATTTGTGAAAAGGAAAAGACTTTTTCCCTCCCCTCTCATAGTGGAGAACAGGGTAATTTTTATGGTTTTGAAAAATAATATAGGAGATAAGTGCTTTCCATCTAATTAAAAGGGGGAATGGGTAAAAATAATTTTTTTTTTCTGGCTGCATTCAGTGGCACATGGGATCTCAGTTCCCCAATGAGGGATCAGAACCCATTCTTCCTGCGCTGAAAGCATGGAGTCTTAACCACTGGACAGCTGGGGAAGTCCCAGATGTGATTTTCTTACGGAGAAATGTCCTATTTTAGATGACATAAAGCAGAGATGTTTTCTACACTTTGTCCCTTAAACAATCAGGAAGAGTTACTGGAAAAACTGGATAAAATACCTTTTACTAACAAGAAAACAGGAAGCTGGGTGTTCTCTCCTGTTGCCCTTACTATCACTCTCCAAAAATGTTATTTTGATGCAGCAGACTGTTGTGATCAATTATTACAGGAGACAGGAACACAATATCCTTCATTTATAAATTAAAGTGCCCCCCACCCCCGGCTACCGCTTTTCGAAAAAAGCCTAACTTGGCATGCAAATGGAAAACTAAACTATTCTAATCAGAATATCAATTTTGAGTTATGTGGAAAAGAATGAGAGGACTATCATGGCAAGGCTGTGTGCAAAGCTAAATAGCTGCCATCATGTACTGACATTTCTAATTCAGTTCTCCCTGTGTCTCCACATGGTACGGAATTTTACCCCCATCCTACAGATGAGAAAACTGTGGCTCAGAAACACAACCTAGTTTGAGCAAAATCACAGAGCTGGTGGTGGTGGTGGTGGTGGTGGTAATGGTGATAATGGTGAGATAGGCTCTGGGATGGAGTTGAAACTGGAACATGGGGTTGAGTATTGGAGCAGTGGATATTTGAGGGATGGACTCTGAGGTCTGGGGGGATGAGGTTGATCTGGGGTTGGGAATGGGGATGGATTGGAGACAGGTGAGAAGATGGGGTCAGGAATGCATTGGGTTGAGTCTGAGAGTGAGTCACAGGTGACCAGGATCTAGTGGTGGTTGAGGTTAGGGATGAAGAAGACAGGATCAGAGATGGATGAGGCTTGAGTTGGAGGTTGAGACTCAGGCGACAGGGGTGGGTTGAATTTAGCATAAGTCTTGAGGAGGGTTAGGCATGGAGATTTGGTTTCAAGGTTATTAAGGGGGTCAGAGATGGTAACGGGGATAGTTTGGGGGCTGGAAAGAAGGTACTGTCGGAGTGGGCGTGGGGATGCGAATGGACATCACGCACGGGAATATGAGTGAATTGGAGGTGTGTTGGTGGTGGAGGTGGAGGGTGACGTGGAGGCTGGTGTCGGGGCTGGAGAAGTTGGGTTGGAAACTGATCTTCTGTCCTGGGATGGGGTGGAGATGTGGAGGGAGACAGGCTTGGGGTGGGGGGTGAAGGGCGAGGACGGGGGTGGGACTGAAGCATGGTAGGGAGGAGCTGGGTATCAGGACGGGCACTGGGTGCTCCTGACTTGGCCCCTCAGGGGAGGGTCTCAGCACCGTGCCTGTGAGGGCGGTGATGATGACATTGGAGAAGTCCAGCAAGGGCACGTTGGAGCTGGTGGAGAAGATGATGTTTATTAGAATGATGCAGAGGATGAAGTTGGTAATGCTGGCAACCAGGAGGAAGGCCCAGGCAAAGTCCAGCAAGTCTGGGGGAGGAAGAGAAATGGGAACACTGGGACAGGCCCTCAGGCCCCGAGCCTGGTGGGGAGAAGGTCTCCCGGGAGCCTAGGGGCATTGTTAAGCCCTCTCCCTTGAGAATTATTTTTACCCCCACCACCACCCTACCCCATCATTGTAAGAAAATTGAAACGGGCTCCAGAGAAGGGAGACTGAGGCAGATAGATGCCTTCGGCATTGAGGTATGCACCTCCAGGTCAGTAAGGACAGGTTCTTTGAGGAACCAACTTGACGCGATGTGGACAGATTCCTTAGGAATAGTGTGTAAGATGCTAAGGTTGTGAGAACTGTGAGGATGGGTATCACGTAGGTGAGAATGAGCAAAGGACAGTGAGGATGGTTCTGAGGCAGTGAGGACCCTCCTAGGAAAAGGGAGGACCCACCGTGGAGAGGCAGAAAGACAGGGGTGGGGGGAGGTGTCCCTGAAACAAAGAGGAAAGAAGAGCCCCAGGAATAGTGAGTATAGGGTAGGCCTTACAAGCATTCTGGTCATACTCGTGCAGGCAGGCCATATCCGAGCAGCGAACGATAAAGACGGTGTCGATGGGGATGGTCCGGAAGCCAGGGTCCTCAAGGGGTGCCAGGGGCACCTGGAAGTGGATCCAGGGCTGGCCCAGAGAGATGAGGCCGATGATGACTATGCTGGCCAGGCTCAGCAGTAGGTTCAGCTGGCGGCTGATCCTCTTGGCCTCGTGCAGCAGCCACCAGCCCATGGGCAGCTGAGAGTGGCTGAGCCTATACTTGCCTGGATACCTGCAGTGGGCAGCCCACCACCAGGGTCAGCATCGGGTCCAGCCGGCCAGCCCAGCCAACCACCCCTGCTTCTAAGTCCACGTGTCAGAATCCCGGGCAGTCTGACGTTCAGACTCTCTCTTCTCTGTCTATTCTCCACGCCCTGTATCCCCCAGGTACCCCATCTAGGACCTGCTCATCCCAGAGCAGCCTCGAGGCTCCCTGGCCTCCAGATCCTAGCTTCCAGGAGCTGCCACCACCCCTTCCAATCACTGGGTGGAATCACGGGTCTGGGCTCTATGCCGTGCCCCACCCAGGGCTAGCCTTCATCCCTGCCACCCCTAAGTCCGACTTCTGCCTCATATACTGACTGTGCCTCCCTGGTCCCTGACCCTACCTCCTACAACTCTGGACCCCAAACCCCCCTACTCCCTGTACCCCTGCCTCTCACCTGCCAGCATTGTTCTCGAAGGAGGCCGATGGTAAGTTCTGAGCGTTGTTTTCTAGGATGGACTGGCTGATTTGGGAGCTGCTCAAAGAGTCTCTGATGGTCTCCTGGGAGGTCCAGACAATTGACTCGACATTTTTGATGCTGGCCTCGGGACTATGAGTAACTGGAAGGGGCACGTCAACTCTGGCCGGGACTGGTGACATGGAGCTTTGAAGACTTAACTTGGGACTCTGGAGACTAAGTTGGCTGTGGTAGGACACTGATTTTATGTTGGTCAGAGGGGTGCAAGTAGTTAGCAAGGGGTTTTGGTTGCTGAAGAGGCGACTTTGGAAAACTGGGGGAGCGTCTCGAGTGTGGAACTGGCGGCTGTAGGTGACAGATAGTGGGTCTTGGATGCTGGCCCGGTGAGAGCTGATGACGGACATTGTGTCCTCGATACTGAGTCGGTGACTGTTGATGGATAGAGGCTCTTGGATACTGACTCGGCGGTTGTGGATGATGGGCAGCGGCTCTTGGATACTGACCCGGCGAGTCGGAGTGCTGGGCTGAGGCTCTTGGATACTGACCCGGCGAGTCGGGGTGCTGGGCTGAGGCTCTTGGATACTGACCCGGCGAGTCAGGGTGCTAGGCTGAGGCTCTTGGATACTGACCCGGCGAGTCAGGGTGCTAGGCTGAGGCTCTTGGATACTGACCCGGCGGTTGTGGATGATGGGCAGCGGCTCTTGGATGCTGACCCGGTGAGTTGGGGTGCTGGGCTGAGGCTCTTGGATACTGACCCGGCGAGTCGGGGTGCTGGGCTGAGGCTCTTGGATACTGACCCGGCGAGTCGGGGTGCTGGGCTGAGGCTCTTGGATACTGACCCGGCGAGTCAGGGTGCTAGGCTGAGGCTCTTGGATACTGACCCGGCGAGTCAGGGTGCTAGGCTGAGGCTCTTGGATACTGACCCGGCGAGTCAGGGTGCTAGGCTGAGGCTCTTGGATACTGACCCGGCGATTGTGGATGATGGGCAGCGGCTCTTGGATGCTGACCCGGTGAGTTTGGGGGAAGGACTGAGGGTCTTGGTTACTGACCCGGGACCTGAAGGTGCTGGACGAAAGTTTCTGGCTCTCACCTTGGGAGTTGCTGGGAGCGGCCTGGAGGGAATCCGGCTGAGTGCTCTGTTGATCAGAATGGGACCTCTGGGCCATGTGGAGATATGAGACAAGGCCGGTGCCTGGATGCACTCAACACCCTGCCAACTGCCTCATCCCCCTTTGCCAACCATCATTCTGTCTTCCTGGAAGCCCATTGGTCTTTCCTGGGCCTCCGGCTCCGTCCCTCAGGGTCTGAATCTCTCTGTCCCCTCTCCTGTCGGTCGTGGTCTCTCTCACTGTCCACGGGCAGGCCTCGGAGCTTTAGTCTGGCCTGGTGCTGGGCTGGGAGGAGGTTCCATGACAGTTGGAGGGGTTCCAGGAGGTTGGGACGTTGGCCATGGACTCATGTTCTACTCCAGCCGCATGTGAGAGACATGGGGACTCAGGCTGGGTCAGGGTGGGCTCAGTGTAGGGTCTGGGTGGGGTCAGGATTGGGTCAAGAAGGGGGTCACGGCTGGGTCAGAGAGCTGTCAGGGCAGGGCAGGGTTAGGGGAATAGGATCAGGAATGGTCAGGGTGAAGGCAGAGCAGGATCGGAGAGGAGCCCAGGGTGGGGTCAGGGCTAGACACAGCGGTGGCAGTGCTGGGTCTCGGGCCACATCTGAGGTCAGTTCTTGCAGTTTCTGGAGGGCCTGAGATCTGAATCTCTAATTCCTTCCCCCTGCCTATTCCCACCCTTCCCCCTCCCCCAGGGCCTTCTACAAATCAATTTCATCCCTTTATTCTCAAGTTCTACGTGTCTTCTTGCTCTCTTTACTTCTCCTCTGCCTCTGTGTCTCCTAACCTTTCCCTGAATCTTGCAAAAGCCTGGGTCTCTTCCCATAGCCCTTGGGGACTGTTGGGTGCACCACCCACGTCCGCTCTTTTATTTTGCCTCTGCCGGGTCTTCACTGCTGCACAAGGGCTTTCTCTAGTTACAGAAAGTGGGAGCTACTCTCTAGCTGCAGCGTGCAGGCTTCTCATTGCAGTGGCGTCTCTTGTTGTGGAGCTCGGGCTCTCGAGGCACGGGCATCAGTAATTGTGGCACGTAGACTCCACAGTTGTGGCTCCTGGCTCTAGAGCACAGGCCTAGTGATTGCGGTGTACGGGCTTAGCTGCTCCGAGGCATGTGGGATCTTCCCGGATCATGGATCGAACGGGTGTCCCCTGCATCGCAAGGCAGATTCTTCACCACTGGACCAGCAGGGAAGCCCTGGTGGACACTGTTTTGACATTATGGGTCTTGGCCTTGTGAGCACCCTTTGGAGCCCATGTCACAGTTGTCCGTGTCCTGGGCTGGGATCTGAGACAGGGATGAAGATAAGGGGATGATGTTGGGAGCAGAGATCGAGCTGAGATTTGGGGAATGAGGGAACAGAAGATGAGGCTGGAGACAAAACAAGTAGATTTGGGTTTAGGATGAGTTGTAGGTGGGAGGTGACCTGCGCCGTCAGGGTCAGAGATGGGAATGGAGTTGTGTTTGAGGTTTAGGACAGGGAGCATCCTGGAGATGGCATGGGGTAGTGGGTGGTGCTGGGATGGGACAGGAGACAGAGATGGGGATGCAGCTGGGATTGGGGTTTGGGTGGGGATGGGAAGATGGCTGTGGGTGGAAGGGAATTGAGTACAGAGTAACAGGCAAAGTGAGGGTGGTGGGCGGGGTAGGGGGGGGAATGTGGTTGTATTTGAAGGTGGAAACTAGGATGTAACAGAGTGACGCAGGCTGAGCCAGGCCCCGGGAACTCTGTTCTTCCCCAGTGGAACCCATCTCTTCATGGGAGGAGGACCGCAAGTTCGTCCTGCGAGCCTGGTGTCTCGTCTTCATCATCCTGGCGACCATGATGCTGCTCAGTGTGCTGGACGGGCGTATGGCCTACCTGCACGGCTCCTACACCGGCTACGTGGGCTTCTGACCAACTGCAAGAAGCACACGTGTGCCGACCTGCGCCAAGTCACGGGTCAGTGGGGCATGGGGCAGGCTTTGGGGCGCTCTGTGGGGTGGTGGTCTTTAGAGATGATCAAGGGAGAGAACCTCTGGGGGCATCTCTTTGGGTGTTCTTGGTTGCCAGAGAAACCCTTAGGATTCTTGAGGGGCTCTCTGGAAATTCTCTGAAGGCCTTGGGAAGAGCTTCCTGGAGTTGTATGCAGCTTATGAGGCAATGAGGGTGGCCCTGTGCTTGGGAAGACGAGGGCTACACTCGGTCCAGCCCCAATCTGCTTCATGATTAGATGGCTGAAGACACCATTATTCTCTCTCCCACTCCTTTTATTTAATTTTATTTTTTAAAAAGAAAACAAGACGGCTTTTAGCTCCTTCAGGAACTTTTTAAAATAGCAATTGGTTTTTGGCTGTGCTGGGCCTTCAGTGCTGAATGGGCTTTTCTCTAGCTGCGGCACACAGGCTTCTGACTCTGGCGGCGTCTCTCGCTGTGCGCCACAGGCTCGAGGGCGTGTGGGCTTCAGCAGTTGCAGCTCCTGGGCTCTAGAGCACTGGCCCAGTAGCTGTGATACACAGGCGTAGTTGCCCCGAGGCATGTGGAAGTCTTCGCGGACCAGGGATCGAACCTGTGTCTCCTGCATTTGGCAGGCAGATTCTTTACTGCTGAACCACCAGGGAAGCCCAGAAACATTTTGCTTCCTTTAGAGGTCTCTGCTTTTTCAGTGCTTTTGAGCATTACCACAGAGCCAGCCCAGACCCTGGAGCCAGGGCACCTGAGTTGGAACCCTGGCCTCAGCTACTTGGTAGCTGAGTGATCTTGGGCCTATTTCTTTACCCTTGTGTGGCTTTGCTTCCTCATTTCTATAATGCCAGTGATATTGGTACCTATTTGTGGGCTGTTTGAGGAATATGTGAGTGAAAACACACAAAAGAATTAGAATAGCACCTGGCATTATAGGAAGTGTTTCAGCTAGGTTTCTTATTATCGTAAGGATTCCACCCCTGCCCCAAGTCAATGCACCTACCTTCATTTCAGATCGCAAATAAGTGCTCATAAAACTTTCAGAACATTGTGTAGTATTAATCTTACTTACTTGGGACATCTCCTTCTCTTATACTTCTCACACTCAAGCTTGTTTCAAGTTACAGAAAAGTCCATAAGCATAAATTGTTCGGGTTCAGGTACTGCTGGATCCAGATGCTCAAAAGGTGTCTGTCTCTTGCCATCTCTCCTTGAAGGCTTCCTTTGTGTTGGGCCCTCAGGCAAGCTGTGCTGTACAGCGGCAGTGGGGCTGTCAGCAGCTTCTGGGGTCCCATTTTGTTTTTCCTGTACACAACCATGGAGAAAAGAGAGTAAGTTGTCTCCTGTGGCCCTCACATGAGGGTCTCAGGATTAGCTCTGATGGGACCAGATTTACTACCCTGAGATGTCTCACTTCTCCCTGAACCATTCTGTTGTGGTTAGGACGATGTCATTCTGTGGTTGGCTGGATTCCATGGGGCTGGATGTTAAGTCTCAGGCAGTTCCAAGCTCGTAATCTTCTTGATTAGAGAAGAGCTAGTACCTGACAGTTTCAGTTAGAAAAAGTCCCAGGGAAGAGTTTGATTGGTCGGCCTCGGTCCATGTGCCCTTGTTTGAGCCAATGCCTAAGTCACTGGGGCACTGTGATTGACTCAGCCTGAGTTACATGACTACTTCTGTGATCCCAGAGGGCAGAGTATGTTGTGCAGAACACTCAACCAGGATTATGTGATTGATCCTGAGAGAACTGTTTCTATTTTGTATATACATGCAGTTTGCCAGTAACAAAGCAGATGGAGTTTTAGCTCATTTGGATGAAACAGTCTTGCACTGTTCAAAAGTAGATGAAGTAGAAAAGGGCTAAAAGGAAGATACGTAATTCTCAGAAAGGGCTGAAACTCTTGTCATGCTGAAATGAAAACTGGATGTCAATTTCAAACTGAGTGTGATTATGTCTTTTAGGTACTTTGATTTTAGAGTATTTGGAAGTTTTCTGTGTGTACATCTGTGTGTGCACTCTAGGGGACGTCTGAGGGGTTATTTGGAGAATGTCTGTGAGGTGCTCTAGGGATGACCTTGGTGTATCTGGGGAGGCCTAGGGGTGTGAATGGTGTCCTTAGGGAACCCTGGGGTATGAGTGGGAGAGAAGTAGGGTGACTTTACAGATGATGAAAGTGACTGAGTTGTCCTGGGTAACTTTGAGGTTGCTATTGGGAGTGGTGGGTTGGTATTGAGCGAATAAATGTGATCTGCTCTGGGAAATCTTTTGGAAGTACAAGCAGAGTAACTCTGGGAGTGTCTGTGGGGATTCTAGAAATGCTAGAGATGAGTCTGTGGGCTGAACTTGAGGATGTGGGTGGGGGTGACTCGGGGGTCATCTGTGGGGTGACCTTAGAGGTATGTGTGGAGTTGATTATGAGAGTGACTGGGCTTGACTTTGGGGTAAGAGGAGGTGATTTGGGACAACTTTGAGGGTACAAGTAGGAATGACTTGTTTTAAAATCGAGGTATAGTTTACTTACAACATTATATAAGTTTCAGGTGTACAACATAGCGATTCACACTTTTTAAAGAAAGTGGGGATGATTTGGGGTTGACTTTATGGGTACATGGGGTTGACTTTGTGAGAGTGGGAATCATCTTGGAGTTTCTAGGAGGTGACTTTGCCGATGGCATTGGGGGTGATACTGAGGATGTCTGTAGCTAAACTTCAGAGGTGTCTGTTGGGGATGACTTTGGAGGGTGACCTTGGAGAGTATCTAGGGGTGAGTCTGAGGCATTACCTCCTTTCTCCCCAGTTCTCATCCACATGAGCATGGGCTTCATGATCCTGGCCGTGATCCTGTCTCTAGTCCTCCTCCTGGCCATGGGCTTCTCCTTCCGGCCAGCGCTCCGCCGTCTCAACAAGACTGACCTCGTCTTCAGTACCCTCAGCTCCTTCACTGGTAAGTGTCGCCCTGGGAAAAGGCTTCGGGGAGGTGTGTCCCAGAATTTCTGTCCTGCTGGGTCTCTTTGATGTCTCTTGAGCTCTTCGTGTCCCCCTCCCACCTCCCCGCGCTTGCTGTGGGTTTCTCGGTTCTAACTACCATATCCTCACTCTCTTCCTGTTTCCCCGCTCCTGGTATCTTTCTGTCGCGTATGTGTGTCGGCGCGCGCAGGCACGCTAGTCCTGCAGGGTGGGAGAGGATGTCTCTGGCTTCCTTCTCTTTCTGGAGGTCTCTGGATCCCTGTCCAGCCTCGTGTCCATCTCTGGCCCCATCTCAGTGCAGGGCTCCTGATTCTCCTCAGCCTGACGCTCTTTATAGCCAACTGCGAGATGCTCCAACCGAGGCCACAGGTATCCTACCTGGTGACCACCTACCTGAGCTGGGGTGCCGGAGCCTTGATGCTGTGGGCCGGTGAGGGCGGGGTCTCGGCAGGGCAGGGGGTGGGGCCCAGGGCAAGCATACCAGGCAGGGCCTTGGACCGGACTGGGGTGGACCCCATGGGAGGTCAGCCTACAGGGACGGGCCGGGGCCTAGGGGGCCATCTAGCACCTCCACTCCCGCCCCCAGGAATCCTGAGCTACTTAAACTACATGGGCATGTGGGGCAAAGGGACGCCCTCCAAGGAAAGGCGGATGAGCTACCGCCGGTGGGCCTCGCTGCAGAACACCCGGAAGTCCATATCCGAACCGCCGTCGTTGGACGCAGGCTCCAAGCACACCGGGGACCTGTCTGAGTCTGCCCCCCCCCCCCCCCCCCCCCCCGCC
>SJYC01095375.1:0-41057 GCA_006408675.1 Madoqua kirkii
AGGTCTTCGTCCCGTTCCTACCCCAGCTCCCTCTCCCTCCCTCCCTCTTCTTCCTCCTTCTCTCCACTGCCCCCGCCTCCCCAGCTCCAGCTGACACCAGCCCTTCTCTGTGTCCCCTTAGAGCCACCCGTCTATGCACGGATGGGGACAGTCTCTTCTGTTTCTCTGGGGAGAAGGCATGCTCAGTAGTGATGGAAGAGGGACCGAGAGAGACAGACAGACAGACAGACAGACAGACACAGAGACAGAGAGAGACAGAGAAAGAGACAGACAGGGAGAGACACAGAGACAGAGAGATGGGGGCAGGGCAGAGAGATGGAGGGTGACACATAGGTGATAAAGATGGTAGCAGAGACCTTGAGGTGGACAGAGACAGGGAGAGAGAGAGATGGAGACAGAAGAGAGAGGGAGATAGACATAAATTGTCATCACAGACACACAGAACCAGTTAGTGAGAGACTGACGGGACAGAGGGAGATGTAGAAAGAGGGACAGTTAGGAGGACTGACTCAAGAGAGCCAGGCAACTGTGGAGCAGGCTTCCCTGGGGTCATCCAGTCCCAGTCCTGCCTCTCTCGCCTTGTGACCCTGGACCACAACCCCCTCCAACCCCTGTCTCTGCCTGAGGCCCCCAGCCTCCCCTGAGGTTATCCCAGGGGACAGTGCCTGTGTGCGCACGCACACGCGCATGTGGGTGTGTGTGTGTGTGTTAGTTGCTCAGTCGTGTCCAGCCCTTTGTGACCTCGAGGACTGTAGCCTGCTAGGCTCCTCTGTCCATGGAATTCTCCAGGAAGGAATACTGGAGCAAGTTGCCATTCCCTTCTCCAGGGGATCTTCCCGACCCAGGGATGGAAGCCAGGTCTCCAGCATTGCGGGCAGACTCCCGCCTGAGCCACCAGGGAAGCCTACCCAAAGGTCAGTGCTGGCCGCTTAATCCTGTGTGCACGGAGCTCCCTCCAGATCCCCTGCCCCTACTCACTCGCTCTTGCAGTGAGCGGCTGTGAGCACCCACTGGGGAGCCCCAGGACGCCCCCACACTGGAAGGTGCTGAAGTGGTATATAGCCACCTGCCAGGGCTGGGAATGCTTCTCACACTCCTGGCCTCCGATGATCCGGGACTGAATGGGGGGCACAGCGCCTGCGGAGGGGGTGCTCTGGGTCAGGTGGGGAGGGGGTCAAGGCAGTGGGGCAAAGGGCCCCGGCTGTGGGATTGCAGGGCCATGGGAGTGCCTGACCAGAGCTGGGGGGGGCCGGCCTGAGGACATGGACCAGGGGCTGTGTGAAGGGCCTGGAATTCTGGGGACCATCGCTGGGGTGGTGGGGTGCTGTTGGAGGCTGATCCTGGGTGTGGAGACTGCAGAGCACAGAGCTGACCCTGGGGATTAGGGAGGGAATGACAAGACAGCGTGTACAGCAGGCATCTGGTGTGAGGGTTGGATGGCCTGGCTTCTCTGGGCTCTGGGAGGGGGAACGGAGGATTAAAGGCCCCAGGAGGCTGAGCCCGAGGCTGTGGGAGGAAGGGTTCGGAGGATGAAAGGGCTCCCAGGCTTATGAAATGGTTAGGGCAAGAGCTGACTATCTGGGGCTCTGGAAAGAATGCAGATTTGCAGATTCAGATTAGAGGGGCCAAGGTGAGATCTGGGGGATCTGGGGACTCCTGGATTGGGGCTGGGAGATATGGGAGAATCTGGGGTTCTGGATCAAGAGTGAATGAAAGGATTAGGCTGGGAAAGGAGTCCCATGAGGGTCAGAGTCCTGCAATCCAGGAAGACAATCTAAGAGGAGTTAGAGCTCTGAAACCAGGTTGGGGTCAGATTGGGAGGGAGCTTGGGAGGAGGGAAGGTGGAATGGTGGTCATTCTGGATTCAGGTGATTCTCGTGGGGATTGGGGCTCATGGTCTGGGGACCTGGGGTTCTCCTGGGGGCAGGGCCAGAACAGAAATGAAGGGGAAGGCATGCCAGGGGCCAAGCGGCTGTGGGGACATAGAACTCACTTGATGGGGGAGGTTTTAGAATCAGATGTTGAGGTATCTTGGGACAGGACAGCTGGGCTGAGAAGGTGTGTGTCGGGATCTTGAAGAGGTGGCAGGGGGTCCCAGAAAACGAGAGCTGGGTGGGAGGAGTTCAGCTGGAGAACAGCTGGTGTGTGGGGGAGGATGGGAATCCCACATGGAAAGGGGCACGTGGTTGTGCGTTCCGGATATTTTTCCTGGTGGGGAGGCTGGGGGTGTGGGATGGAGGTTCTGGAACAAAGAGGAGAGGAAGAGACACTTCCAAAACCCCCCACACCAGATGGGAGGCCCACCTGGTCACAAACCAGAAAGTCTGTTTTCGAAGAAGCATCAGTGTCTAGTTGGAATTCGGGAATCTTGAGGGGCTTAGGGGGCATCAGATGGCAAGACTGGAGGAGCCAGTTGAGAGCTGACAGCTGGATGGGGAGAATTGCCAGGGTGTGGTAGGACTTGGGGATTCAAGAGCCAGACCATCTGGCCATAGAGAACTAGGGAGAGCAGCGGGGACTTGGGGTCCCAGCGTCCGATGGGGTTGGGGGTGCTCCTTGGAAGAGACAGATAGACATGGATGGGGATCCACCCCATAAAGTGAACAGGGGCAGGGATCTGAGTGGGGAAGAGGAGGAAACCCTGCTTGTTTCCCAGGGGGAGGAAGGACCTGGTGGGAGCAAGGTGACAGTGAGGAGTGACAGGCTGGATTTTAGGGTGTGGCTGGGAGAGATAAGAACGAGCCTGGTATCCTGGTCTGGGGTGAAGGCTGAGGTGCCAGGTGGGAGGGGAAAGAGTTACGGAACAGGGATGGCGGGGACAGCCAGAGAATCAGGGCTCAACCCCACCCTCCCCCATCTTCCCCACTGTCTCACCGGTCCCTGCCAGGGACAGGGCAAGGCACAGAACTGGGAACCACATGGTGTCCAGGGGCAGGCAGGCGCTGAGCTTGTAGCTGAGGAGCCTCACCGAAGGAGGCTTTTAAAGCCCTCCTCCCCCTCCCCAGGGCTCCACCCCTGCCCTGCTGGCACCCAGATGTTGGCTCAAGCCCTGCCCCTGCTTCCTGGGGGCTGGACAATCTTCTCCCACCCCGAGAGCTGTGGAACGGACGGGACACTGAGCACCTGTTTTTCTGCAGGCCCTCAGTCGCGCCGGAAGCATTCCTGCGGCCAGAAGCCAGCCGGAGCAGGGCCTGGAGCTTGCCCGTGGGCCAGAGCCGGTGAGCAGAGGCGGGGAGGGGTGAGTGGAGGCAGGAACAGGATGGTGGAGGAACCACTGACTTCACTACCAAGCCCCAGATACCTTAACCCCACATAAGGCTATGTACCCCCAAGACCCAATGCACCCTCAAATACCAGCAGTGAGGTTCTGATTCCTTTCTGCCCGAACCTTTTGGAGCCAAAGATGCCAATTTCTCAGCTCCCAGCAACCTTCTGAAATGTAAGTCTGGGCTTTTAGAAGGCCCTGACTCTTGCCTTCCCAGGTTTGGAATCCAGGTCCCTAAATCTACTGTTCCTTTCATAATAAAGTCTTAGGTACCCATCACCAAATCCTGGCATCTCCAGATGCAGAAATATGACATTTCAATGGTTTCCAGAGTGAATTTCCCAGCATCTCAAAATCTAATGTCTCCCGCCCCAGACAATGGGAGGGTTCCATTATCCACCTCCTCCTGGTTTCCAAGGCTGGATGCTCAAAGTCACGTCCTCCAAAATCCCAGAGATCCTGGAATACCTGCCTTCCAGGGTCAAGAGATCTTCTCCACAAATTCCAACCCACCCTCCTCTCCATAAAATATATAGGTATCAGGAGGCAGGTTCATGTGCTCCAACATTCGGTGACCTTGGGAAAAAAATCACATTTGGGGGGTCAGGAACTAGATTCAAAGCAGCTCACCGGGGCCCAACCTCTGCTGCATGTCAGGAACCTGCCTACAGAAAGGAGAGTCTTTGCCTTTTTGCCATGGCTACCAGGAAGCCCAGAACTCAGTCTTGAAGAAAAGGAAGTCATTCTCGACTATCTAGTGTGTACTGCATCCTTTCACTGGGATCCGGATATACAGAGTCTTTTCTCAGCGCCAGAGACTATTCAAGTCAGTCCCTATGAATCATGTCATTTAATTCTAAGGACAGCAACGTGAGATGGGGAAAGCCAGGCTGACTTTGGGATCTTTGGCTCAAGATCAAAAGGTGCTGAATGAACAGAGAGTGCCCTGCTTCATGTCTTTTCTTCTCGCCTAAATATCAGGGCAGCGGGTGAAAAGGACCAGGATGGTGGCTCTGGTGTTCCCTCCCAGTCTCTGGCCCCTCTTTCCCTTAATCCCCAGAAGTAAGTTGCAGAAACTGCCACAGAGAAGCTTGCATCAGTGTTTTCTGTTATTTTGGTATCAAACAGGTGACCATGAGCACTGGCTCTGGTCTCAGACAGGCAAGTCCATGGCTAACCTCTGGGCCTTGGACCGGGTCTTGGGGGGATGGCCCAGTTCTGTTACAGGTCAGGATGGGGCCCCTGGGACACAGGTAGTAGGCCCAAATGGTCAGTTCCTCTTCATGGTTTCCTTGATCCACTCCAGGTAGCTGCAGACTTTGGTATAGACACCAGGCTTGGTGGTCGTGTCACAGGGGACATCACCCCAGGACACAATGCCCTGCAGGACACCCCCACAGACCAAAGGTCCCCCAGAGTCGCCCTGTGGAAAGAAGGGAAGCTTGCATGGGAACCCGTTCCCATCTTCACCACCATTCAGAATCTCAAACAAAACCCAATCCACCTCCACCCCCATGTAAACCCATCCCAGCTCAACTCAGGAGGACTCAATTTAATCCAAACCAATCGAACCCAACCTCAACCCAAAACAGCTCAATACAACCCATGTCCAACTGCACCCCCCACCCAGCAACCCACCCCACGCCTCCACCTTTGCCATTCAAAATCTAACCTAACCCAACCCACGTCCATCCTCACTTGCAACACAGCTGAGCCCCAATCTTCCTGTCTTTTGCATCCCAAACAAAATTCATCTCCATCCTCCATTCAACCTCGATATATTTCCCATCTGAAAACAAGCCAAACTCATACCCATCCTCAACGGCCAGCCCAAACCACAGCATCTACCCCAAACACAACTCAAACCCATCACCTCTCTAAGCCCATCTCCCACCTCACCTCCATCCTAAGGGCCCTTCATTCTCCCTTCCTCAAACCTATCCTCAGCATCTTCCCTGGCCCACAGCAAGCAAAACCCGGCCCCCTGTTCCAACTCCCAAACCTGTTTACCCGCCCTTTCCCTTCCTTCAGTGGCTTCCTGTCAGCTCTGACCTCACAGGAGTCGGTGCCTCCGCCCTCCACGCCCGCACACACCATGGTGTCCATCAGGCGCCCTGCATAGTCCTTGTTACAAGACGCGGTGGAGATAATGCTGATGTTGGCACAGTGCAACGTATCCGGGAGTCTCACTGCAGAGGACAGTAGAGTTGGAGCGAATCTGTAAAATTTCAGGCCCTTGCCCCTCCGCCCGAGAGCCCTGGAAAATAAGGTCCTGGAGGGAGGCCCGACAACCAGTTCCATTCTTTTACGCACTCACCTTGTGACTCGGGGCTCCCTGAGGCCCCAGGCTTCTTGTTAGCCACCAGGCCCCAGCCAGACACCACGCAGGCCTCGCCGGCCTGGGGGCAGCGCTCGGGCAGCGGGAGCGGGCGCACTTCGGCGGTGACACGCACAGGTCGGTTAGACGCAGTAACATCAGGTCGTGGCGGTGGTTCCGCGCTTCGTATCGCGGATGTGGGATGATGCGAGAAACAGTCCGCAGTTGCTCTGGGCCATCGCGCTTGCGCAGATTGTGCTCGCCCAAGCGCACTCTCAGGAAGCTGTGCGTGCGGGCGAGTGGTTACCAGCAAGCCGAGTGAGGAGAGGACAGAAATATCAAAGGGCGGGGAACTCGGGGTCCCCAGACCCTTTGGGAATCTGGAGATCCTGTTACCCTTTCCCCAGGGCCCTGGAGCCAATAGTTCCAACCCCTGCCCCTCAGGGACCAAGGTGTCAAAGTCATACACACACCTGGAACTCAATCCCCCGGTTTCAGCTCTTTAAACATTTTTTTCTCCCTCAGAATCTACTCTTCTCAGATTCCTAGAGCCTCCCGCCATGCCACCTCAGGACGCTAAGCTTTCATACCGGGTTTGGCAGTGGGCTGCAGACAGCACCCATTGCGGTGAGATGAGAGAAGCGCCACAGTTGAAGCGTCCACGCTCGAAGAGGGCCACCTGCCACGGCTGGGAGTGGGGCGCACACTCCGCATTCCTCCGCGCCTTGTCACTGTCGTCCTGGGCCACTGAGGAAGGAGAGAGAGGCGATCCCTGAGGAAAGAGTCCTTTCCCTTGCACCCTACACCTTCTTTGCACCCTGCCCTCACCACACATTTTCCAGATATTGCCTTCCCGCAGATTCTTAAGATGTCCCTGTTGTTGTCTTTGTTGTTGTTTCGGCCTGCGGCATGCAGAACTTCCCCAACCAGGGACCAGTCCATGGCCCCTGCAGCGGAAGCCCCAGGTCTTAACCACTGCCTTTGTTCTAGCCCCTGCTATTGATTTTTTAGCACAACTTTCTCTCTAGCTTTTACAACAGCTACTTTAAACCAAAAAAAGGGTCTTTTTTTTGGCCATGCCACATGGCATGTGGGATCTTAGTTTCCCCACCAGGGCTTGAACCAGGGTCCTCTGCAGTGGAAGCACAGAGTCTTAACCACTGACAGCCAGGGAAGTCTCCAAATGCTGTTTGTTCCCTCCAGAACCGTGTCCCTGCCCTTAGCCCCCACCCATTTGATACAGGACTCTGGGAGTGAGGACAAGGAGAGGACAAGAGGGCAGGAAGCCATCTGTGAGAGAAAGTGGAGACAAGAATGATAGATTCAGGTCCAGACAGATGGTCACTTGGAACCAGCCATTCAAGGTCACCGATTGAGCTGTCACAGCCCTCAAAAAGATGTGGCCTCTCAATACGTATGACACAAGTCTTGGCTCCAGAGTCTGGACGTCTCAGCCAAACGCAGTGTCTTACAAGGACACAGATGTGGCCACACAAGGTCATGGGCAAACATAGGGACACAGTCAGTTTTCTAAACATAGGAACTGATACTGCCAACACTTTAAGCTGAAATTCATTTGCACATACATGGGTTGCAGCTCTAAGAATCACAGCACAGAACTCCATGTGTGTATGTGAATAGAGATAGGATGCCAGTATGTATATGTACGTGTGTGCATACACACACATTTACAGACACAAATTTGGACATAGAAGCTCAGATCAAGTCTCCTGTGTGGATCCGCATATACAAGGTCACAGGTTTGCATACTTGCACATGCGGTCTGAACAACAAAATGAAATCTTTAATAAGAGTATGCAGGAAGAGACACCAATACACACTCAGGTCCCCAAAGACTGGTCACCAACAGGAATCTATAGTGTAGTGGTTAAATCTGAAGTGATAGAGTAAAAACTCCTGTATTCAAACATATTATCTGTAAGACTTTGTACAAATTGACCTCTCTGTACCTCTGTTTCCTCATCTGTAAAATGGGATTGTTCTAAGAATTAGGTGGGAGAGAGAGCAAGAGAGAGGAGGTGTATGATGCCTGGCACATTGTAACTGGTTAATAAATACTGAAGTGAAGTGAAGTAGCTCAGTCATGTCTGACTCTTTGCAACCCTGTGGACTGTAGCCTACCAGGCTCCTTCCTCCATGGGATTCTCCAGGCAAGAATACTGGAGTGGGTTGCCATTTCCTTCTCCAGGGGATCTTTCCGACCCAGGGATCGAACCGGGGTCTCCCACATTGCAGGCAGACGCTTTGACCACTGAGCCACCAGGGAAGCTAAAGGACATATAGACTTATTTATGTAGGCACACATGTGGATGTTCAAGTCATCGACACAAATTTAGCCAAGGAAGCCAGACGTATGTGCAAATTCACATAAAGATGGTCAAGGTCAAAACTGTGATTCCTTCCCAAGCCACTTTGTGGAGATTCAGAGGGCCAGAATTCAGATGTGAACCCACTAGATCAGACCCAGGGAGACATGGAACATAGAGGTGGCAGTCAAGGTCAAAGACACATTGCTGGAGACACAGGCAGCCAGGGCAGGACACATTTATCCATCTCTAGATCAGCCTTCAAGTCACTGCCTTGGTGTTCAAGGTCACTAACTGCTTTTCACAGTTGGGAACTGGGTTCACACGTGTGGTCAGGATGTAGACACATAGGGTAACCCATGCACACACACACACACTCCCCCCACCCACAGTGCACTGTGCACAAGTACATGAACAGGGAAGGGTCAAAATCATGACACCCTGTACTGGGCAATGGGATATGTCCCCTCAAGGTGACAGCTCCCTAGGCGCACAGAGACGCACACCGGGGCGGGCTTCACACAGCCATACCAAATGACCACACGCTACCCAGCTCCGGGGTCAGGAACTGGGCCGAGGGCCCTGGCTAGGCCGGGGGCGGGGGGAGAACGCGGATGTGGTGGACAAGGGGCTTAACATGGGAAGGGTGGGGTTGTCCTACGGAGAAGGTCGGAGGGTGTGGGCTGAACAGCTGGGCACCGAGGCTGCACCTGGCCAGTCAAAGCTGGAGGAGGGTGGAGGCCCCAGTCGGCGCAGCAGGCAGTTGGGGGGATGGGGTGGGGGCAGAAAGGAGGGAGCATGGAGAGCGCCAGAGGGGAGGCTGGCAGCGGGGTTGGGGGGAGGTCTGAGGGCCCCAGGAGTGAGGGTCATGTGGGGAGAGGTTAATTACAGTCCACCTTCTGCTTGTCCAGAGAACATAGAAGCTCAGATCAAGTCTCCTGTGTGGATCCGCATATACAAGGTCACAGGTTTGCATACTTGCACATGCGGTCTGAACAACAAAATGAAATCTTTAATAAGAGTATGCAGGAAGAGACACCAATACACACTCAGGTCCCCAAAGACTGGTCACCAACAGGAATCTATAGTGTAGTGGTTAAATCTGAAGTGATAGAGTAAAAACTCCTGTATTCAAACATATTATCTGTAAGACTTTGTACAAATTGACCTCTCTGTACCTCTGTTTCCTCATCTGTAAAATGGGATTGTTCTAAGAATTAGGTGGGAGAGAGAGCAAGAGAGAGGAGGTGTATGATGCCTGGCACATTGTAACTGGTTAATAAATACTGAAGTGAAGTGAAGTAGCTCAGTCATGTCTGACTCTTTGCAACCCTGTGGACTGTAGCCTACCAGGCTCCTTCCTCCATGGGATTCTCCAGGCAAGAATACTGGAGTGGGTTGCCATTTCCTTCTCCAGGGGATCTTTCCGACCCAGGGATCGAACCGGGGTCTCCCACATTGCAGGCAGACGCTTTGACCACTGAGCCACCAGGGAAGCTAAAGGACATATAGACTTATTTATGTAGGCACACATGTGGATGTTCAAGTCATCGACACAAATTTAGCCAAGGAAGCCAGACGTATGTGCAAATTCACATAAAGATGGTCAAGGTCAAAACTGTGATTCCTTCCCAAGCCACTTTGTGGAGATTCAGAGGGCCAGAATTCAGATGTGAACCCACTAGATCAGACCCAGGGAGACATGGAACATAGAGGTGGCAGTCAAGGTCAAAGACACATTGCTGGAGACACAGGCAGCCAGGGCAGGACACATTTATCCATCTCTAGATCAGCCTTCAAGTCACTGCCTTGGTGTTCAAGGTCACTAACTGCTTTTCACAGTTGGGAACTGGGTTCACACGTGTGGTCAGGATGTAGACACATAGGGTAACCCATGCACACACACACACACTCCCCCCACCCACAGTGCACTGTGCACAAGTACATGAACAGGGAAGGGTCAAAATCATGACACCCTGTACTGGGCAATGGGATATGTCCCCTCAAGGTGACAGCTCCCTAGGCGCACAGAGACCCACACCGGGGCGGGCTTCACACAGCCATACCAAATGACCACACGCTACCCAGCTCCGGGGTCAGGAACTGGGCCGAGGGCCCTGGCTAGGCGGGGGGCGGGGGGAGAACGCGGATGTGGTGGACAAGGGGCTTAACATGGGAAGGGTGGGGTTGTCCTACGGAGAAGGTCGGAGGGTGTGGGCTGAACAGCTGGGCACCGAGGCTGCACCTGGCCAGTCAAAGCTGGAGGAGGGTGGAGGCCCCAGTCGGCGCAGCAGGCAGTTGGGGGGATGGGGTGGGGGCAGAAAGGAGGGAGCATGGAGAGCGCCAGAGGGGAGGCTGGCAGCGGGGTTGGGGGGAGGTCTGAGGGCCCCAGGAGTGAGGGTCATGTGGGAGAGGTTAATTACAGTCCACCTTCTGCTTGTCCAGAGTAGAGGCATCAGGTTACACTTAATTTCTCCATGGGAGGTGGCTGAACCTGGTTTGGAGTTCTGTCACCTGAGGTCACCTTGACCTAGAGGCTTCCCAGGGCCTCAGCAGTAAAGAATCCATCTGCAATGCAGGAGATGCAGGAAGACGGGGGTTCGATCCTTGGGTTGGGAAGATCCCCTGGAGGAATGCAGGGCAACCCCCTCCAGCATTCTTGCCTGGAGAATCCCATGGACAGAGGTGCCTGGTGGGCTGCAGTCCATGGGCTTGCAGAGTTGGACCCAACTCGGCACGCCAGCATGCATAAGCTTTAATTACATCATTCTATGGAAACCTCGCCATTATTGTTACAGGGAGGTCGTCTTCTAGAGAAGGCGCTCGAGGACCAGAAAGGGAAACAATTTCCTCAAGGTCACACAGCGAGGAAGGGGCAGCCCCAGAACCTGAACTCAGGTCTGGGTCCTCCAAGGGCCATGTTCATCATCATGGGGACTCTGGAGCAGCCCCAGGCCCCCAACAGCGCTTGGGGTAGGGTGGAAACACTGGCGGCGAGGTGGGGGTGGAGGCAGGGATCCTCAGATGGTCCCCTTGGATCCCACCTGGGCCCACCTCACCTGCAGACGCCAGCAAGAAGGAGGAGGTGAGGAGAAGCCACATCGTGACGGAGGGACCAGGGCTCTGCTGAAATCTGGGAAGGGGAGAGGGTGAGCTGACGTGAGGCTGGCCCCTCCCACCCCCACCTGGACACTTCCAGGCACAAACTCATCCTACTTTTTCTTAAGACACCTCTTCTCAGCATCCGTGTACTCCACCCCAACTTGCTCTTCCTCCCGGGTTCCCCATCTCGCAGGAGTCTGCTGTTCCTCCAGGCACCTAGTCAGACTCCCCGGCGTCCCCATGGCCTGGCAGACCCCAACACCATCCATTTGCCTGAGGGCTCTGGCTCAAGATTCGTTCTTTCTCCAAACCCTATACCAGCCTCCTACTGGCTTCTGGGCTTCCTCTCACTCAGCCTGCCCCTCTACTCGGGTCCCACACCCCCCACCAGCCTGTCCTCCCACATGGCCCCCACAGAATGCCCCTAGGCTTGGAGTTGACCAGTTCCCTTTTCCACTCACAGCCCTTGCAGACCCCCAGTTCCCCCAGGATAAAGTCCCAGTCCCCCGAGCCTCCCTTGCGAGGACCTGATTCTCCCCTTCCAGCCTCACTGGTTGGATCTCTCATGACCTGGCCCTAGAGGCAGTCAGTTCTTCCGTTTTCCCCCTTTTTGCAGTGCGGTGCCTCTACACTTCTGTTCAGGCTTCTCCTCGTCCCGTATGCCAGTCCCTTCAAGGTCCACTTCTGACCTCCCCCAGGTCAGTGGTGTCTGCCTCCCCTTCCAGACCCAGAACTCCCTAAGGGCAGTTCCAGCCTGACTGAACTCTCGAATCCCAGCACTGCATGGTGCTGGGCAAGCTTGGGGCTTAGTCCGTGTTCCCTTCAGCTTGGGAATTCATATCTGCCCACTGAGGCTCAGCCCTCAGCTGAGCTGGGAGACCCTGATATCAGACAGGTATCTCTTCTGGGTCCTGGAGTGCCTGCTCTGATTTCATTCCCAAGAATGCTCAGGTCAGCACCTCTCTGCACTGCCCAGCACTGCCCAGCCAGGGGCCTAGCACATGGGAGGCCTCAGGGAGATTGTGCTGAGCTGACCTGCTCCAGTGGTAACTCCTGACCTTGGTTCCTGGCTCTGGTACAAATGCTTTCGAAGATGTCCTTCTGATTCGGCCCCTCCCCTCCCCCACCTCCCAGCTGCAGCTCCCTCTTACATCTCCAGGACATTTTCTTGGTTCAGGTCCAGCTTGGTGTCTGGGTAAAGAACACATGGACCTCTCCAGGTGCCCTTGACACGAAAATCCCTCCAGGCAGTCCATATCTGCTCCCGGGAACTTGGGCACCTCCTGTTTCCCCTAGACCAGCGCAGACCTGTGTCCCTCCTCACTCCAACCCCTCTCCCCCATCTCAAGGTCTCACCCCCTCCAGATCCTCCAGCAGCATCTGGGGCAGCTTGGATGCCAAAAGAAAGGGAGCTGGCACCCCAACGCCTGAATTTATAAGCTCCCAGCTCCACCCGGGTCCTGGGGGAGTGGGGAGGGTGGGGTGGGAAATGGCTGGGAGTCAGTTTACAGGCAGGGACGCCTAGGTAGCTGGTGGGGTGCAGGACAAGGCCTAATGAGCATTTATGAGGCTGAAATTTTTGTCTGAGTCTATGAGGTGGAATTTCCCTCCCAGGAGCGGTTTGTCTGGGGGGTGGGGGTAGAGGAAGCAGTAGGGCAAGAGCAGAAAATTGGAGGAGACCAAAATACAGAGCCAGGGGTCCAGAGCATGTAGCCAGGAATTTGGAGTCTGGAGTGTAGAAACTGGATTCTAGAGCCCAGCTTCCTGTGTCTGGATGAGGGCTCTGAATCTTGGACTCTGGAGCTGGACAGGGATCCCCAAGTTCTGGACCCCTGATTCTGGATTCTGAACTCTGCTCTGGACCGTGGATCTCTGATTCTGGATTCTGAACAGTGGATTCTGGATCTGGATATTCAGTTCTGGATCTTGGATTCTGGACCTAGACACCCAGTTCTGGATCTTGGAGTCCGAACCTCCCAATTCTGGATTCTGGATCTTTGATTCTGGATGTCCAATTCTGAATTCTGAGTTTGAGGCCTAGAATCAAGCACTCATGACCTGGAGTCAGGGGTAGATTTGGGAATCTGACTTCTAGAGTTCGGGTCTGGAATCTTCCTCCTGCACCCTGGCCTTTGAGTGCCAAGTCTCAGGCTTAGATTCTAGATCTGATGCCTCTGAATACTAGAGTCCAGACTAAGAGTCTGAAGTCTGGTGTTTGGAATATAGGACTTGAGGCCCTGGGGCCTGGAATATGAATGATAAATTTTGGATTTTCAGTTTTGGGGGCCTGGATTTCTAGAGTGTGGGTCTAGACTCTGAGGTTACATGGATAGACTCCGAAATGTGAAGTCTCAACTTTCAAGTCTGTATTAGTATTTAAAAGACTGGACTGGGAGACAGGGGCCTGGCTTCCCATGAATCTGAGATTCCTAGAATCCTGACTCTAGAGCATGACTTCAGAGACTATTCTGGATCCTATGGTCTTTATTGTGCTTGAAATGTGGATTCTGGAGAATGGAGATCATCACTAAGATAACCCAAAGCTTTGGGAGT
The DNA here is from genome assembly GCA_006408675.1 of Madoqua kirkii. NCBI lineage: Eukaryota > Metazoa > Chordata > Mammalia > Artiodactyla > Bovidae > Madoqua > Madoqua kirkii. The sequence goes on from SJYC01095375.1 coordinate 13,565, forward strand.
TTAGATTTGTTTTCTAGTGTCTCAGGACCATAAAAGACCCTGGCAAATTGTGTTGAGACTATCATGGCTAGTTTAACTAATGAAGAGGCACAGGGAGAAGGAGGTACTGACCTCAGATAACCCAGCGAAAGATGGGAACTGTTATAGGCATAGTTCTTCCATGTTTCTGGAAATCCATCACGTGTACAGGAAGGGGCTGCCTGATTGGGGCTGACTGTTAAGGACGTTAGTGCCAATACCTAGCCCTTAACCTCCCCACAGATAATGTGGGAGAATGATGGTATCTAACCCCCCCCCTCCAGATGTCTTTCAGACATTCCAGAACCACAAGCTCTTAGTTATTCCAGAATCCTAAGGTCTCAGTCATTCTAGAACCATAGACCTTCAAAATCTCTAGAATGTCAGACCTTCTGATTCTAGACTAGAAAGGCTTGTTGTCATTGTTCAGTTGCTAAGTCGTGTCCAACTCTTGGCGACGCTGTGGACTGCAGAATGCCAGGCTTCCCTGTCCTTCACCATCTCTTGGAGCTTGCTCAAACTCATGTCCATGGAGTCAGTGATGCCATCCAATCATCTCATTCTCTCTTGCCCCCTCCTCCTCTTGCCCTCAAACCAAAATAGTAAAATAGTCTAGAACTGCACATCGCTAGGCATTGGAGAACTCTGTCATATTTAGATGCTGTGGGACTCTGTCTATAGTCTGACTTCCCAGTCTGGAATCTACTCTAGAACTACTTTGTCTCCTTTCCTTGCCGCAAATTTGTGCTCAAATCCTTTGTACTCACAGTGGGCCGCTGCTTCGGCAGTTTAGCCCCCGCTGTTTATAGAGTGTTGGCCTTGCTGATCTCATTTATCGTTCTGACAGCCCTCTGAAGTGGGTATTATTATGGTTTCCTCAATATTGGGGCTTCCCTGGTGGCTCAGACAGTAAAGAATTTGCCTGCAATGCAGGAGACCCAGGTTCAATCCCTGGGTTGGAAAGCTCCCCTGGAGGAAGAAATGGCCTCTCCAGTATTTTTGCCTGGAGAATTCCATGGACAGAGTAGCCTGGCGGGCTACAGTCCATGGGGTCGCCAAGAGTCGGACACGACCAAGTGACTCACACACATACAATGAGACTGAGACCCAGAGAGGGGCATCACAGCAAAGGTCACCACGGAGGGTAAGATGAATCCTGCCTTCTGCCACCTAGTTTGTCTGTTCAACTCCACCCCTGGAGCCACCTCCCTCTGCTTTAGCCGGGTGGTGGCGAGGGGTAAACATAGCAAGGGCATCCCAGGTGCCAGGCTAAGCGCTTTCCATCACCACCACACGTGTTCCTGTCCCTCCCACTAGCTCTCACAGGCACGTATTCTGAGCGTCTCCCTGACACAGATGGGACTCTGAGCTCACACCAGCGCGCCGCCCAGGTTCCTACCTGACCTGAGCTCAAGCTCCTGGGGAGGGCGCCCCGCCTCACCCCGCCATCCCAATTCTGGATTCTGGATCTTTGATTCTGGATGTCCAATTCTGAATTCTGAGTTTGAGGCCTAGAATCAAGCACTCATGACCTGGAGTCAGGGGTAGATTTGGGAATCTGACTTCTAGAGTTCGGGTCTGGAATCTTCCTCCTGCACCCTGGCCTTTGAGTGCCAAGTCTCAGGCTTAGATTCTAGATCTGATGCCTCTGAATACTAGAGTCCAGACTAAGAGTCTGAAGTCTGGTGTTTGGAATATAGGACTTGAGGCCCTGGGGCCTGGAATATGAATGATAAATTTTGGATTTTCAGTTTTGGGGGCCTGGATTTCTAGAGTGTGGGTCTAGACTCTGAGGTTACATGGATAGACTCCGAAATGTGAAGTCTCAACTTTCAAGTCTGTATTATGTATTTAAAAGACTGGACTGGGAGACAGGGGCCTGGCTTCCCATGAATCTGAGATTCCTAGAATCCTGACTCTAGAGCATGACTTCAGAGACTATTCTGGATCCTATGGTCTTTATTGTGCTTGAAATGTGGATTCTGGAGAATGGAGATCATCACTAAGATAACCCAAAGCTTTGGGAGTTTAGATTTGTTTTCTAGTGTCTCAGGACCATAAAAGACCCTGGCAAATTGTGTTGAGACTATCATGGCTAGTTTAACTAATGAAGAGGCACAGGGAGAAGGAGGTACTGACCTCAGATAACCCAGCGAAAGATGGGAACTGTTATAGGCATAGTTCTTCCATGTTTCTGGAAATCCATCACGTGTACAGGAAGGGGCTGCCTGATTGGGGCTGACTGTTAAGGACGTTAGTGCCAATACCTAGCCCTTAACCTCCCCACAGATAATGTGGGAGAATGATGGTATCTAACCCCCCCCCTCCAGATGTCTTTCAGACATTCCAGAACCACAAGCTCTTAGTTATTCCAGAATCCTAAGGTCTCAGTCATTCTAGAACCATAGACCTTCAAAATCTCTAGAATGTCAGACCTTCTGATTCTAGACTAGAAAGGCTTGTTGTCATTGTTCAGTTGCTAAGTCGTGTCCAACTCTTGGCGACGCTGTGGACTGCAGAATGCCAGGCTTCCCTGTCCTTCACCATCTCTTGGAGCTTGCTCAAACTCATGTCCATGGAGTCAGTGATGCCATCCAATCATCTCATTCTCTCTTGCCCCCTCCTCCTCTTGCCCTCAAACCAAAATAGTAAAATAGTCTAGAACTGCACATCGCTAGGCATTGGAGAACTCTGTCATATTTAGATGCTGTGGGACTCTGTCTATAGTCTGACTTCCCAGTCTGGAATCTACTCTAGAACTACTTTGTCTCCTTTCCTTGCCGCAAATTTGTGCTCAAATCCTTTGTACTCACAGTGGGCCGCTGCTTCGGCAGTTTAGCCCCCGCTGTTTATAGAGTGTTGGCCTTGCATGATCTCATTTATCGTTCTGACAGCCCTCTGAAGTGGGTATTATTATGGTTTCCTCAATATTGGGGCTTCCCTGGTGGCTCAGACAGTAAAGAATTTGCCTGCAATGCAGGAGACCCAGGTTCAATCCCTGGGTTGGAAAGCTCCCCTGGAGGAAGAAATGGCCTCTCCAGTATTTTTGCCTGGAGAATTCCATGGACAGAGTAGCCTGGCGGGCTACAGTCCATGGGGTCGCCAAGAGTCGGACACGACCAAGTGACTCACACACATACAATGAGACTGAGACCCAGAGAGGGGCATCACAGCAAAGGTCACCACGGAGGGTAAGATGAATCCTGCCTTCTGCCACCTAGTTTGTCTGTTCAACTCCACCCCTGGAGCCACCTCCCTCTGCTTTAGCCGGGTGGTGGCGAGGGGTAAACATAGCAAGGGCATCCCAGGTGCCAGGCTAAGCGCTTTCCATCACCACCACACGTGTTCCTGTCCCTCCCACTAGCTCTCACAGGCACGTATTCTGAGCGTCTCCCTGACACAGATGGGACTCTGAGCTCACACCAGCGCGCCGCCCAGGTTCCTACCTGACCTGAGCTCAAGCTCCTGGGGAGGGCGCCCCGCCTCACCCCGCCCCCGACGCGGAGAATCTGCTCCTGTGTGGGATTAATTATTTATTCTGTACTCTTAGCTCCTTACACGTATCTGTCTTAGATACTCCTTGTAAAACTCTGTGATTTTTTCTATTATTAAATAAAATTACCTGGGTTTTAAGGATGAGAAACTGAAAGCACTTGCTAGACTTTCCAAAATAGTAAGCCGTGGGGCAGGGGCCTGAGCCCAGGCTGTCTGACTCCAGGGCCAGGACACTGAAACACTACTTTTGACTGGTTCCATAATGAAGGGGAGGGGATTGTAAAGCGATGAAATTAGAGGAGACCCCACACCACATGGGGAGTTCCCTGGGGCATCAACAGTCCAGTGCCCCTTGGGGAGGGGGACAGGATGCAGTGCCTGTCTCCCTGGTAGAGAGGGTTCAAGATGAAGCTTGTTGTCTCAGCATATGTGCTCAGTCGTGTCTGACTCTTTGCAACCCCCTTGACTGTACCCCCCCCCCACTTGACTGTACCCCTCCAGTCTAAATTCCTCTGTCTATGGAATTTTCCAGGCAAGAATATTGGAGTGAGTTGCCATTTCTTACTCCAGGGGATCTTCCTGATCCAGAAATCGAACCCAAGGTCTCTTGCATCTCCTGCATTGGCAGCAGATTCTTTACCACTAGTGCCACCTGGGAAGCCCCCTGTTCCCTTGGGGTGGGGGGTGGGAGATGTGTATAAGAGACAGGATGTCAACGCCCCGCCCCTCGCCCCGCCCACTCGGCCGAGTCAGACGTGGGGAATCAATGTCCCCCTGGGCATCTCCCCAGACGTTCTTCACCTCCACTGAGGCCCTCGTCCCGCCCTAGTCTTTTAATTGGGAACACTCCCTGGAGTCTTTCTTTCATCAGTTCTATGGTTCAACTACCAACCAAGGAGTTCTCCTCCATCCGACCGTAATACTCCAGCCTCGGGCAGCCACGCTCCTGGGAGGCACCCCCAACCCACCCCGGGGAGGCCCCAGGTCTGTCTCACTCAGTGTGTCATAACTCATTTCTCTCTTTTCCCAAACACTCCTCCTCCCTCCTCCCACGTTTCCCATCTCAGGGAGAGCCCCCACTGTCCACCCAGTCATGTGGCCAGACGACTCCTTCCCTCCCCTCACTCCCTCCAGCCCAGTGGCAGCCACCCCTGTCCTTCCACTCCGTCCTCTTGGTCTGGCTCAGGTGCCCCCCCCTACTCCTGGACCTCACCCCGCCTCCACCCTAGCCTCCCATCCTCTACTCTGTCCCCTCCTGTCCCTCAGCAGTTGGCCTCAGAGGGTCTCTCTAGACAGCAGAGCCGACCCCGCCCCCTCCTTGCTCACGGCACTTCCAGGGGCGACTCCCCATCACCCCTGAACCAACGTCTCAGCCTGGTGTTTGAGCCCCTTTGGGATTCCCACCCCCCACCCCAAGGGAACAGGGGGCTTCCCAGGTGGCACTAGTGGTAAAGAATCTGCTGCCAATGCAGGAGATGCAAGAGACCTTGGGTTCGATTTCTGGATCAGGAAGATCCCCTGGAGTAAGAAATGGCAACTCACTCCAATATTCTTGCCTGGAAAATTCCATAGACAGAGGAATTTAGACTGGAGGGGTACAGTCAAGTGGGGGGGGGGTACAGTCAAGGGGGTTGCAAAGAGTCAGACACGACTGAGCACATATGCTGAGACAACAAGCTTCATCTTGAACCCTCTCTACCAGGGAGACAGGCACTGCATCCTGTCCCCCTCCCCAAGGGGCACTGGACTGTTGATGCCCCAGGGAACTCCCCATGTGGTGTGGGGTCTCCTCTAATTTCATCGCTTTACAATCCCCTCCCCTTCATTATGGAACCAGTCAAAAGTAGTGTTTCAGTGTCCTGGCCCTGGAGTCAGACAGCCTGGGCTCAGGCCCCTGCCCCACGGCTTACTATTTTGGAAAGTCTGGCAAGTGCTTTCAGTTTCTCATCCTTAAAACCCAGGTAATTTTATTTAATAATAGAAAAAATCACAGAGTTTTACAAGGAGTATCTAAGACAGATACGTGTAAGGAGCTAAGAGTACAGAATAAATAATTAATCCCACACAGGAGCAGATAGATGAGGGGGAGGGTAGCACCCCAGAAGTTCAAGGTCACTCAGGCTGCAGAAGTTGGAGAGTGGGACAAGAGAATGGTCCAGAAGTCCTTGGCTGTTTGGGTGTGAAGCATCACCTCTCTCTAGTTATCATGGCTCATCTGTGATGGGGCCTTAGGGTGGGGGAGGGAGTGGAGAATGGGTGGGATTGGATGAGTTGATATGCATAGAGCGGGTGTGTCAGTCAGAATTAGGCTGGTGTGTGAAAGACAGGTTAACAGAGGACATGATTCAGACGTTGACTCTGACTCCAGGCAGCCTAGAGTCAAATCCTACCTCCAGCACATAATGCTGTGTGTCTTTAGGCAAGTCACTTGGCCTCTCTGTGCCTCAGTCGTCCATCTGTAAGATGGGGCTAATAATTGCTTCTGCCTGTTCAGAGTGTTTTGAGGCGTTAGTGTGTGAATCTGTGCCTGGTACTTAATGAGTAATCCAGGCCATCATCAGTCCTGTTTGCCCAGAATCTTGGGGAGAGGTGGTTTTGGGGTCTTAGAGCAGATTAGGACCTGAAGAAGCAAGGGCTCTCCCATCTCTCAATTTTGGCCTGTTTTTCTGAGCCCCCTTTTCCCCAGTTTAAAAATGGGGAAACTGAGGCCCAGGGAGTTATAATATGTGTGCAGCCCCAGCTTGCAAGTGTGACTCTGAGGAGGGGGTACACGTACAGCTAGGTTTTTCCCTGAGACTTTTTATATTTCTTGTGCTGTGCGGGGGCGGAACAGGAAGGAACCTCTTTTCCTCCTGTCCTGGGAGGGTTCCACAGCTAGGCGGCGCCAACACGTGGCTCTGAGGGACGAGGCGTGCTGGGGGCGGGCTGGGGGCGGGGACTCCTGGGTCGGATGGAACGGGGTGTGGGGGACCAACTCCGAATTCTGGAGCTTGGGTTATGGTATTTTATCAATTCCCAGCTTAATGACATTGTGGCCAGACAATAACTTCGGTATATTAACATTTTGAAATGTGTTGAGACTTGCTTCGTAGCTCAGTATCAGTACAATTTTTATAAATGCTGTGCAAATGTATATATATATTCCCCCCTCATTCATGATAGGTTTTTAAACCCACTTTTAGTCATTAATTGTAAGTAATAGAAATATTCCAAAAATAGAAACAGACACTTAATGGCGTCCTACATTTCAAGTTTTCGAATGCAACAAATTAATCAAGTCATGAACCTGTAAGCAAGGTAGTCAGAAGCCCGCAGCCCAGTCACAGTGGAAGGCAGGTCTCCCCTGCCCTCCAGAGGCATCTTGAAGGGGTTTGAACGGCACGACATGGACAGGTCAAATCTGAGAAAACTACAAGCAAAGAAGCTCAGGGAACCCAAAGAGGAGGGTCTGCTCAAAGGAGCAGAGCAGGGGGCCAGACCTCCGCCTCCCCTTCCCGGCTTGAATGCAAATATTTACCGGTGTTAAAAACACAAAAAAGACAAAACTGAAGCCCCATTTTTCAAAAAGGTGACTGAGAGACAACAGTGACAAATAACCAGTGAAGCGCTGAAGGGGAAAACAAGGCTTACATTCTGGAGACACTTGACCTGGGTGGGACGTGGGGTGCAAGGCGATCTTGGAGGGGGTGAGGGGGTTGCCTTACTGAATGAGGCCTTGAGGTATATTTTTAAAATCGCGGTGTACACAGTGCAAGGTATAGATTTCGTGTTCAATGAGTTTTGATAAATGTATACACCCAGGTAACCCTCAATCCCATCAAATTATAAAACACTGCAGTCTACTGTATAGCACAGGAAACTTACAGAACTCTGTAATGATGTATATGGGAAAAGAATCTAAAAGATAGTGGATATGTGTTCCATACAGAGGGTGACAGGGGATGAGATGGCAGGATGGCGTCAGCGATTCAGTGGACATGAACTTGGGCAAACTTCAGGAGATAGTGAAGGACAGGGAAGCCTGGTGTGCTGCAGTCCGTGGGGTCACAAAGAGTCAGACATAGCAACTCAACAACAACAAGCCTTTCTATTCTAGAATCTGGAGGTCTGATAATCTAGAGATTTTGAAGGTCTGTGGTTCTAGAATGACTGAGACCCTAGGATTCTGGAATAACTATGATCTGTGGTTCTGGAATTTCTTAACCACTGGACCACCACGGAAGTCCCTACTCAGCATACTGATTTTGAGGTGCACTTATACTGTTGTATATATCAATATGTCAGCTTTTTATTATTCACATTTTATTATTCACATTTTTCATTGTGTGACTAGTTCACAGTTTGCCCATTCACTCCTTCATGGACATTTTGGTTGCTTCCAATGTGGCTGCTATAAATAAAGCTCCTATGAACATTCGTGGGAGGTTTTTTTTTTGTTGTTCCCATTGCTCTTATATGAATACCTAAGAGTGGACTTGCTGGTTATACGGTAGACAGCGTATGTTTATGTTCTAAGAAACTGCCAAACTGTCTTCCAAGGCAGTTGTACCATTTTATACTCCCCCGCCCCTAGAAATATGTGAGAATCACCGCTGCTCTACATACAACCAATGCACCATGCTGTCCTTCTTTTTAGTCTTAGCCATTCTAGTAGATATGTGTGATTTGAAAAGGCTGTATATTCTTCAGATACTGGGTGCAATGTTCTATGTATGATGACTAAATAAAGTTTGTTAATCAATTTGTTCAAATCATATACGTCCTTATCCACTTTTATCTTGTTTGTTCTGTTATTTTTTAAGAGGCCCTTTAAAATCCTCTTTATGTTTAAAAAAAATTTTTTTTTACTTTTGGTTGCACCAAGTGTGGCTTGTGGGATCTTAGTTCCTTGACCAAGGATTGAATTTGCACCTGAGCCATCAGCAGTGAAAACAGAGTCCTAGCCACTAGACCACCAGGGATTTCCCCGAGTCCTCTATCATGAGTGGGGATTTGTCTCTCTTAGTTATCTCATCATTTACTTTATATATTTGAGGATACTGAAGAGATATAGAGAAATCTGAATATCTCCTTAAGTATAGGTTCACAGTATATTTATGAAGATATTCCTGGATATAAATTCTTATCAGTATATTCTATTTAGTTGTTGTCGGTTAGTCTCTAAGTTGTGTCCAACTTTTTGCCACCCCATGGACTTTAACTGACTGCCACTGGGCTCCTCTGTCTGTGGGATTCTCCAGGCAAGATTACTAAGTGAGTTGCCATTTCCTTCTCCAGGAGATCTTCCTGACCCAGGGACTGAACCTGCATCTCCTACATTGTCAGGCAGATTCTTTACCATTGAGCCACCAGGGAAGCTCCATTGTATTTAGTATAATAACAATTCCTTATATTCTTGGGCCTTCAGTCTTCTGTCTCTCTCTTTTCTAACTCGCCCCTCTCTCCATCCTCAGACTCCCCTACCCCTGCCTCCCAGATTCTTGCCACCAGTCTCCAGCTACAGCAGGTGGGTCCTGAGGCAACCACAGGTGAAAAATTCTTAAAATGCACCCAAGAAGACAAAACCAAAATAAGTCAACTCAAGTTGATTAAACAAAATAAGGAAAGCCCATTAATTTGCTGTTTGCTGATTCAACTTTTCAGAAACTGGACAACATCCAAAGAATCAGTTTCTCTTAACCTCCTCTCAGGTATGTCTTCTTCCATGGGGATCCTGTGACTCTCCTGGTCAAGGGCCCCATTTCCCAGATGAAAAAATTGAGGCACAAAGAAGGCAAACTATTTGCTGGAATCCCTTGTATGGGAAAGGAAGCATGAAGGACAGTTTGAACAGAGCTGGTACTCTCTTAGACTTTATTTCAGGGCTTAGGGGAAGGAACAAAACCGGTGAAAAATCAGCTTTCTCTACCAATGGTAAGGCGGTGTCAACATCGTGCTGCTAGGGGGTACCATACACAGGAAAAGATTCTTGATGGGACAGGACTCCTGGGGTTGAGGGAGGGGGCTGGGGATAGGGGTCTAGACTCTTGGGTCTGAGGGTGGAAGGCACTGGGAACCCAGATTCCTGAATTCCTTCAGCAGCTTATATTTTGGGGTTCAATTTCATGAGTCCCAGTCGCAGGAGTTAACTGGCCTGGATGGTTTTCTGTATCCAATCCGTGAACTTACAGAGGTTGGTGTAGACGCTTGGCACGTAGGGTTGGCCACACTGGGCTTGTCCAAAGATACCAGGCCCTGCAGGGACCCGTTGCAGACCAGGGGGCCCCCAGAGTCACCCTGTTGTGGAGAGACAGAGAATAAAGAATCCAAAACACAGAGAGGTGGGGACGCGCCTGGCGGCCCAGTGGTTCAGAATCCCCTTTCCAAGGCAGGCAACACAAATTCAACCCCTAGTCGGAGAACTAAGCTCCCACATGCGGTGGGGCAACTAACTAGAGTGGGCAACCGACTAAGGTGCCACAGCTCAGAGAGACGCCTGAGCGCCCCAAGTGAGAAGCCATCGTGTTGCAACGAAGATCCTGTGTGATGCTACTAAGACCTGGGTCAGGCCAATAGAGAGACTAATAAATGAATATTAAGAACAAACAAAACACAGAGAAGTGGAGATAGATGTGAGATCAGAAAGGAGCCAAATGAAGAGAGGCAAAGACAGGAGAGAGAGAGGACAAAAGATAGCAACATATTCCTTAAAGGTTCCGCTCCAGAGCCCTGATTACACCTAATTCGGCTCCCTACGTCCTAACAGCTGGCCGATTCTCTTGTGTTTGCTGCTGTTCCATCTCTGGGTCTCTTCTTCTTTTTCTCCCACTATAGCTTACTTCTCTGTCTCAATGACTCTCGGAGTCTCTATGCATCTCAGCACCTCCTTGCATGTTGATTTTTTACCCTATTTCACTTTACATTTCGTCTCTGTGTGTCAATGTATCTGTTTCTCTCTGGATGTGCATGTGTGTATGTCTGTTTCTGCCTTACTACATCTGTCTTTATTTCTATTTCTCACTTTCCTTGCCTCTCTTTATTCCCGTGTCTATTTCTTTTTCAGTCTCTCACCCATATCTCTGTTTCTTTTCACCACGGGGTCCCTGTCCCCTTCCTTTTCCACCTCTCCCTGGATCTCCCCTCTTCCCTTCCCCCATCTCTCACATGGCAGGAGTCCTTCTGGTCCTGGCCTCCGCCAGCGCAGAACATGCTAGGGTGGTACACGTGAGCATAGAGTTCGCTGCAGATCTCCTCCGACACCACTGAGTATTCACACATTGGAGCACTTTGGGCAGTCTGCCTGGGACACAGAGCATCAGATCAGCCTCTGCTGGCTGCGTGGAGAACCCCTCAGAGAGACCAGACACACCCATCTCCCGAGCTCACCATTCACCAGCCGACCCCAGCCGGAAACCAGGCAGGAATCCCCCCCAGCGCCCGGGCACTGGGAGGCGATGCTGATGTCCTGGATGGTTTCAGATGGGGGCACCGATTCTTCCAACTTGATGAGCATGAGGTCGTTGGCGAAAGATGGCTTGTTGTACTCTGGGTGCTGGATGGAGAGGTGGGCTTCTATCATCTGACTGCCTGGTTCTTGGTCGGCCTCAAGACTGTGCAGGCCCAGCCCAATGGTATAGGACCTGAGGGCCACGGGGTCGAGGGTGCGGGGGTAGCATAGGGACAGGTTAGTTCTGTGGCAGTCACGCCACCATCTCCACTCTTGTCTTCTCCCACAACCCCATCCCCGTTCCCTGCCCCACCCCCATCTTCCTTGCTAAGCTCTGCACTACCCAGTCATGATTTCAAATCCTAATGCACAAGCAATAATCCAGAGGGAAGAACTTGCCTTAATTTAGTATACTAGATACTCAACAGTGGAACTGAGATTTCAACTCAGGACTCTCTGAGTCTTTCCGAAGCAAGCACTCCCTCTTCCCTCGCAGAACCTTCCTTGAGAGAGACTTTCACTTTTAGTACCGGGAGACTGAACCTATGAAGCCCCTCTCCTCAGCTAACGGTGCATCCAGACCCTCCCTAGAACCCAAGGCCCGTCCCTGTCCCTCCTCCCCGCCACCTCCCGCCCCCGCGCCCTGCACTCACTTCTGGAAGCAATGCGCAGCTGACAGCACCCACTGCGGATGCACCAGGACGCCCCCACAGAAAAATTCATTTTCCAAGAACAGGGCCGCCTGCCAGGGCTGCGAGTGCGGGCGGCAGTCCTCGCCGTTGACGATGCGGCTGCTGCCGCCCCAGGCGAGGGATCCTGAGGGCGGAGACAGGGCTGGGGGACCGGCTCTGAGCCGAAACGGGGCTTCTGGGGGCGGGGCTCGGCGTGGGGGCGCGGTCAGAACTGAGCCAAAGGCCCAGAATGCAGGACACTAACTCCTGGGGGCGTGGCCATGGCTCTCTAGGGGGCGTGGCCACCGTTGACGGGCGTGGTCGGGGCTCAGGGTGGAAGCCGGACTGGCGGGTGCGGGTTGGGGGCGGGGTTCTAGGTGCACGGGGGCGTGGTCATAGCTGGGAGACAGACAGGAGGCGGGACTAGGCCTCCTGGGGGCGGGGTCACAGTGCACGGCGGTGTGTGGCGGTCGGATGGGACTAGACCTCTCGGTGGGCGGGTGTGGTCAGAACCGCAGGGATGGAGTCAGGGATCCTGCGGGCAGTGAGAGTCCTAGGGGCGGAGTCACAGGGCGGGGCCTTAATTCCACGCATCAGGCTCCTTGGGGTGGGTTCGGGTTCACAGAGGTAGAGTCCCTTGTCGGGGAAGTTTCAGCTTCGAGTTCCTCACAGCCATCTCCCAGATCCACACTCCCTCTCTCTCTCTCACACACACAAGTACCACGGCAGGCCTGTGCACTGCTGGGGCCTCAGTCTTCCAGCACGAGCAGACCCCTCCACACAAGGTGGCAGAGGCAAGGGCGATAGAGGAAGACGCTCAAGGAGGCAGTGCCAGTGTCTGTAGCCCTGGTGTCTCGCCCAACTCGGCTCAGTCCCGTCTCCCCAGGGCAGCAGACAGCCGGCTCACACAGCAACCCCATCACATTGTCCTAATGTGGGTCCCTGGGGCCTCTCAGGTTTGGAGACCCAAGAAGCAGGCTCAGATTGCCAGCAGTGGGTGACTCCCCTAGAAGCGTAATCTCCCTTTCAGGGGTACCCCAGGCAAGGTCTGGTAGCTCAGACGGTAAAGAATCTGCCTGCAAGTGCAGGAGATCCGGGTTCTAGCCCTGGTTTGGGAAGATCCCCCGGAGAAGCGCATGGCTACCCACTCCAGTATTCTTGCCTGGAGAATCCCATGGACAGAGGAGCCTGGGAAAGGGGGGGCTACAGTCCATGGGGTCGCAAAGAACGGGACATGACTGAAGAGACTGACACTTTCACACTTTCCGGCTCCACAGGTCCTTGCAGCCTCATCGCTCGGGTCCTCTCAGCATTGTCACTGCGCAGGGTATCCAGAGGCATAGACTGTCAGAGCCGTTCCCTCAGTCATGCACCGACTCTTATGGGTACAACTGTACCCATACCTGGAGGCATGCAAAGCCACACACACGCCAGTACACAGGTGGCACCCATCCAAACACTCTGTGATACAAGAAATCCCATGTGTGCATCCAGAGAGCAACCGTCACATGCTACTGTCACCCACGCAGCTTCAGTCAGGTCCTGGAGGACCCTGAGTCGTGCCCACCCAGTAACAAGCCTCAGACACAATCTCACACACACACACCTCACTCAGATACCTGTGACACCGAGGAGGAGATGCCCCAGGAACCAGCCCCAGGGGATTCCTGCTGTGGTCATCCTTCAGCACCTGTATGAGGGTCAGTCGCTAGGGAATCAAGTCTTTCCGTCAGTCTCTCTCTCCACTCCTGCCCCCCCACCGCCAGGATATTATTGGACAGACAAGGATCTATACCACCCCATCTCCAACACACACACACACATCGCAGTGTCTGAGCTCACAGCCCAGAGACCCACAGCCTGGAGAGACAGAGGCTGAGAGAGGAGTGGAAAGAGAGAGTAGTGGGTGGAGAGGGAGAGATGGAGAAATTGTCTCTCCATCTATAGGCTGGGAGAAGTAGGAGGATGGAGACAGGGCCCTCAAGGATGCAGAGAAGAGGGAACATCAGAGACTGGCTGAGAGTCAGAGTCCGAGAGAGAGAGATCCAGGGAAATAGACCAGGGGAGACACAGGGAGGACTGGAGAGACCCTCCTAACTAGAGACCTGTTTGGAGGAAACAGACCTGAGGACCTAAGGTCTGGAGGCTGAGAACCAAGAGACACGGAGCTGTAGGGAGAGTAGATCATGAAGACTGCTCTTAGGGGAGTAGTGGGTGGAACGCTCACCTGGTTGCCTCTGGGCTCTGGGATCCTACACTGGGCTGGGCTCCTGCCTGCTGCCTCCAGCAGGGGCCCCCTGGGGAGCTTATAAGCATCCTCAGCTGGGCTGGCCTGCCCCCTAGGGACACACTCCTGGGGGGAGGTGCTGTCAGCTTTCAGCTCAGAGCTCTCAGGCTGCAGGCTGAGTTTAGCGAGCCAGAGGGGCCAGGAGACCCCGGTCTCACTGCCCTCTTCTTGCTTGGTGGCCTGTTAGCTTTCTCCTCTCTCTCTCTCCGGTTCTCCCTCCAACTCTCTCTCACACATGTACCCACACTCTCTGTTTCTTTTTTTCTTATTCTCCTTCTCATTAAATCTCTCTCATCCTTCCTTCCTCCCTCTCCCAGCTGTGTTTCCCCAGCAGAACCTCCCCGATTCAAATCCTCAGCAGCACATTCTGCCTTTGGAACCTTGCACACGTGGGAAACTGACCAACAGAAAAAGATGCAGGGACAAGTTAATATCTAGTGGTCATGTGTGTGCGGAGAACATGGCTGATATTAGAGAGGGACTGGGATCAGGTGGGGAGACTGCAAATGAGGGGGTGTCAGGGCATCTCGGAGGAGGGGACTTTAAAGCTGAGAGGCAGTAAACTTGACAGGAAAAAGAGAGAAGTTGGAGGAATTCCCTCGTTGTCCAGTGGTTAGGACATGGCATTTACGCTGCGATGGCCTGGCTTCAATCCCTGAGAGATTTGCATGCAAGGGGAAAGAGTTTGGGTGTATTTTCAATGCAATGGAGTTTTTAATTTTTTTTTTTTTTTTGCTATGGACCATTTAAAAAGTCTTAACTGAATGTATTACAATACTGCTTCACTTTTATGTTTCGGTTTTTATTTATTTTTTTGGCTGCAAAGCATGTGGGGTTTTAGCTTCCCGACCAGGGATCGAACTTGCACCCTCGGTATTAAAAAGGTGAGGTACATCTTAACCCCTGGACCACCAGGGAAGTCCCTCAGTACCCTACATTTTTAAGCATGAAATAGGAGAGGCATGATCTGATTTCTTTTAAAAATCATTCCTCGTGAAGAATGATGGGAGTAGGGGTGAGACGGAAGCGGAGAAACCAGCGAGGAGGTGGGAGGTGGCAACAGGCCCCCGGATGGGAGAAGCTGTGGCCCCTGGGAGAAGAGAAAGAGGAGGGACGGGGAGTCAAGTACCCGATGGGTGGATGGTGGGGAGGGAGGAGAAGGAGGGCGTGGAGGGTTTCTCCGCCTTGGTCTGCTGGCTGTCGCATTTGTGGCGCCATCTGTGTAAAGGTGCAAGGGGGTGTGGGGGAGAAGGGCTGAACTGAGGGCGCCCATCGGGAGCCGAGCGGTTGGACGTGTGAGCCCCAGGGGACAGAGAGAGGTCGGAGTGGGTGAGGAACGGTGAGGAATCACCCAAGGAGACGTGTGTTTAAACCATGGGGTTGGATGAGATCACCCAAGAAGCAGGTGTGGACGGCCCTGATGAGGGGTTGTAGGGACAGTTGAGGTGATGCTGAGGGATGACTGGGCCTCCCTCGTCTCTCTCGGGCCCGATTCCCACTGCATTTTCTGTCTCTGGCCCTTCCCTAGTGTCTGGTTCTCCGACCCTGCCTCCATCTACCTGCTTGCGGTGTTCGGTCACCTGGGGGCACACAGACCCCGGACCTCTCTGCTCTGGGAACCTGCAGCTTTGACCATGAACGTGGAGGAGGTCAGCAGGAGGGGTGTGTGTGTCGGGGGGGTTGGTGGTGCAGGGTGGGCTCAGACCTCACAGCTGCCCAGACGTAACTTAGGTCTGGGCAGTGGGAGGAGGGGGGTTGGAGCCAGAGGGAGGGACAGGGCTGGGGTGGCTAGAATGAGGGAGAAGGGGGTGGATGCAGCATTCTTCTACCCTGCTCTGCGGCTTCACCTCTTGTCCTGTCCTGCTTGAGGTTAGGCAGAGGTGACCCAGTTATTTGGGGATGAATCCAAGAGTAGTGTGTCTGTGTTTGGGGGGGAGGGGTTAGGTCATATCATGGAGGCACCTCCAGCCTGGCAAGTGGGAAGGGTTTGGAACGGGGGCTCCGTGGGTGAGAACCCAGGCTGGGGTGGGGGGTGGAGAGAGGCAGAGATCACGAGATGCAGAGATAGGCAAAGAGACTGGGACCAGAGGCAGAGAAATAAAACCCCAGAAGGATATAGGGAGAGACAGAGAGCGAGATGGGCTTCCCTGCTGGCTCAGCAGGTGAAGAATCCTCCTGTAATGCAGGAGACCTGGGTTCAGTCCCTGGGTTGGGAAGATCCCCTGGTGAAGGGAACAGCTACCCACTCTGGTATTCTTGCCTGGAGAATCCCATGGACAGAGGAGCCTGGTGGGCTACAGTCCATAAGGTCACAAACAGTTGGATATCACTGAAGCGACTTAGCTGCAGCAGCAAGGTCACAGAGTCTGGGAAAGATGGAGATGGACAAATGGGCAGAGATGGACAGATACAGAGCACGAGAGAGTTGGAAACAAAGGGAAAGATAAATGCTGAAAGACACACATCTCAGGCTAATAATGATTAAAAACAAAAAGATCTAACAGTTATATATCAGTTTTTACTAGGTGCCTTCATAACAGTTTTACGCATACCAACTAGTTTTAATCGTCACAATAATCCCACGAGGTACCCGTTATTATGCTTAATCTTATGAAGGCGGAAAGGGAGGCACAGAGAGGTCAGTTGGCTAACCCAAAGTCACATAGCAAAGTGGCAGCGAATCCAGGCATCTGAATCCAGAGCCCGCATCTTGAGCTTTCTGCCGTGCAGCCTCCTTCATGCACATTAAGAAACAGAAGCAGAAGCTGAGGCGTGGGTGTGCTGTCTAGGGACACAGGTCCTGGGGGTTCACAGCCCCTCACCTGAGCCATCTGCCCTCATCCCCACCTGCAGCTGAGGGGCAGCCTCAGCCAGAGAAGATGTCAGCATCACTGGGGAGGGGATGAGATGTGGCCACGCCAGCTCCAAGCACCCCTCTCACTGCATAACTGGAAGAGCGAGCCCCTCCCCTTCCCATAGACGGAGCTAAGAGGAGAATCTTAAATCTCCTGGACACAGTGGAGGCTGGCCACCTGCTTACAGATGTCATCTGCTCTAAGGCCCAAAGCGGCCCTGACCACGTTTTCAGGGGCGTCTGTCCCAGCCCTTAGGGTAGCATTCCCCCATTCTTTGGGGACCAGGGTCCAGTTTCACAGAAGACAATTTTTCCATAGACTGGGCGTGGGGTGCGGGGAGGGTGGTTTCAGGATGACTCAAGCATGTTACATTTATTGTGCGTTTTATTTCTATTATTATCACAGTTCCACCTGAGATCATCAAGCATTAGATCCTGGAGGTTGGGGACCCTGCCTTAGGGAATTCACCCCCCAAGTTCTACCCGGTAAACTCAGGAAACGCCTTCAAACTGGCTCTGAACCAACTTGAGGGTTGCGGGAGGAGGGGTTACCCCTGTTTCATTCAATAACTAAAACCACATTGGCATATATTGTATTCCCTGAAGAGAAGTGGTTTTTCTCTGCTTATCAAGGGCGGTGGGGGATTCTGTAGGAAAACTGCCTGCTGAAAGCATCTCCTCTTCCTGCTTCTCTCCTGGGGGCGAGAGAGGCCAACACGGGGTGGTGGTGGGAGGTCCACCCTGAAGCAGGGACAACAGAGACAGGGATTTGGGGAGGGGTGAGAGTGTTGGAGCCTTCAGAACTACGGAGGCCACAGCCTGCCCACTTGTGAGCTGGGGAGATGGCTGTGGGCTGTGGGGACCACTACTGGGGCGTCTCCTGGACACTTCACGGCGACAGGGGCTGGGGCTGGGAGAGTCTCAGTGAATGTCAAAGGAGCAGAAGTTAAGACAGTAGCCCTCATGGGACTTCCCTAGTGGTCCGGCAGCTAAGACTCCATGCTCCCAGTGCAGGGGACCCGGGTTCAGCCTCTGGGCAGGGAACTAGATACCCCATGCTGGAGCTAAGAGCTCAAATGCCACCCATAGATCCTGAGAGTGGTGACTGGGACCTGGCACAGCCAAAACAAAAAGGCAGTAAGTAGCCCCCATGGACCAGCGGCCTGGACATTTCTCTTTTTCCCACTATTTTCAAGCTAAGTTATGTCATCCCCCTGTAGAAGAAAATGGGTGCCGGGGTCCAGCTCCGGTGGATCCAGGGTGATTCAAAGGTGGGGACGGAATCGGTGTCCTAGGAAAAACTTATTTAATTACAGATAGAGAGGGACTAGGAATTTAGCAGAGAAAAAGAGGCCGAATAACTTGGTTAACACAGGGTGCCAATCACCACCCACGTAGGCCGCAGGCGTCTTCCCGTTCTCCAGAAGGAGAGGAGGCACTGAGCCCCACCCCCGTCCGATCTTAGAAGCCCAGGCAGAATTAGTAGGCTAGGTGGGTCCTATGCACCAGATGGGAATTCGACCAGAAAATAGTAAGAGAGAGAGAAAGGGGCCGAATAACTTGGCTTACGTGGGGTACCAACAAAATTCCAGACAAGGAATTTGCACCATATGCATGGCGGGCACCCACGCTCCAGATGGGAATTCAGCCAGAAAACTGGGGAGCAGAAAGGAACGACATGAGGGAATCAGTCTTTCCGGAACTGATCCGATTTCTTTATTTTGGGGTTTGCTTATATACCTTTTGTTACATATAGGGATGAATACAGAGTCATGCGGGGGTCAGCAGTCCTGACCTTATCAAAATCAGGTGCTTTACATAAAAAAGTTTTAGGGGTTTTACATCATCTTCAAGCCATTTCTGCCTGCTGACATTTACAACCCTTTCTTTCTGATAACCAAAAAACTTTTTCCAAGGGTGTTTTTCCTTAAACCAAGCACCACCCTCCAAATAAAGTCGAATTCCTATAGGGTGAGGGTGTAGTGAGTTACAATCAAGAAAGGAATTTATTTAACCCAAGGTTAACATGATTAATCTTAAAGGTTAATACTTATTTCTCCTATATGCTTAAAGGTTAATACTTTCTCCTATAGGTTAATACTTATTTCTCCTATATGCTTAAAGGTTAAGACTTATTTCTCCTATATGTTAATCCTTATTTCTCCTATATACTTAAAGGTTAAGATTTATTTATATTCATTATAAGGGCAGGGAATATGAAGGTTTTAGCAACAAACATCAGTCCAACAAATGAAAATCCTTTCACCAATGTTCCTCTTAAGGTCTACTCAGTCTTAAGATAGTGACAAAGTTACATTTTTACATAGCAAGGACACAGTGATTTATAACAAAGTACAGTGATCTATTACAAGAGAGAAAATTCATTAACTCAAAAAGTCTAATATTGCTAACATCAAAACTACTGTATTTCCTTTTCTATATTCCAAATACATTGATTAATATATTCCCAGGTACCTAAAGGATATGGAGGCCCAGCGGCAATCATTGACTCCACAACAAGAAAAAGTCCTATGTTAATTAAGATTCTCAGAATATTCCGAAACTCTCTGTGCTGTTTATGGTTGAGAGGTAGTAAACCATCATGTGTCTGCAGAGAGGTTTAACCTGAGAGCCCTTGTCCCACCCAGGGCAGGGAATTAGCGGCAATTATTGACACAACAATTGAAGAAACCCTTTATCAATATAATTCCCAACCAACCCACTATACTTAATAATTTCTAACTTTCCACAAGAATTTGCCTTTAGTAAGTCAAAAACATCTCGTGCCTCTCATGGTTGGAGGGCTGTTGTGGCCAGAGGAACCTACACAGACAGGCTAGATAACCTTCAGAGGAGTCCCGTAAGTTGAAACACTCTAGTCACGCCCAGGAATTTTTACTGCCTTGGAGCTGCAGCTGCACGTTTACTCCTAGGAGGGAAACGGTTATGGGGGAGAGCCCCCCATAGGTGAGAGTACAGGACAAACTCTGGTTTGGGGGTTAGATGCTCGGGAGCAGGGGAATTTCCTGAGGCTTATTGCGCATACCGAAGCCCCTTTCCTTATGACCTTTGCCATGGGCGGAGTTCCTCACGCTGGCCTCCAATAGTATTACATAAATAAAGAATGAAATACTGGGAGGTTTCCTTAGGTAAAATTCCATAGAAGAGAATCCAAGTAAGCCTCTTGGGTCTGTCCTTCCTGGCTATGCCCTGGGACCAGTGTCAGATTTCACCCAGGCATTTCCCAAGTTTGCAAACCAGAAATTCTTCATATGCCATTCTGGATGTGCCAGTCTCCATCCAGGGATTGGCAGGGATTTTTAGCTTTCAAGATTGCCCTAACTGTTTTTTGTTTTTTTGGCTCAGTGGTAAAGAATCTGTCTGCCAAGCAGGAGATTTGGGTTAGATCCTTGGGTTGGGAAGATCCCCTGAGGAAGGAAATAGCAACCCACACCAGTGTTCTTGTCTGGGAAATCCCATGGACAGAGGAGCTTGGTGGACTACAGTCCATGGGGTCACAAAAGAGGTCTTTTGTTTAAGTTGTATTATATTTTGTATTGGGGGATAGTTACTTTACAATGCTATGTTGGTTTCTGCTGTATAATAAAGTGAATCAACTGTAAGTGTATATATATATATATACCTCCCCTCTCCCTTGAGCCTCTCTCTTAACCCCCATCCTACTCCTCTAGGTCATCACAGAGCACCGGAGCTGAACTCCCTGTGCTGCGCAGCAGCTTCCCGCTAGCACGCATAGTGTATATATGCAGATGGCCAGGAGGCATCACTAATTATTGGAGTAATGGAAATCAGAATTATAATGAGGAGTCAGAAAGTTCATCATCATAAAATCTACAAACAATAAATGCTGGAGAGGGTGTGGAGAAAAGGGAACCTTCTTGTACTCTGGGTGGGGATGCAAATTGCTACAGCCACTAAGGGAAGCAGTATGGAGGCTTCTCAAAAAACTAAAAATAGAGATTCCGTATGACTCAGACATCCCACTACTGGGCATATACATGAGAAAACCATAATTCAAAAAGACATGCTGTGGTCTTTTTAATTTGATTCTACCCTCTCAATTTCCAGCCACTTAGGATCCCAAACTTCCTCCTCTGACTTAGGAAGCCAGCAAGTCTGAACCCTTGCTTGAGTGTCAACACTTTCCCTCCCCTTCCTCTGGGTTGTCTGGTGGGTGTTCTCATCCCAAAGCCTTGGAGACAAGGGTTTCAGCTGGTGTGCTTCCTTTCTTTGTCCAGAGAATCAAATGCTCTCCAGGTTATTCCTGCTTTTGCTCACTCTCCAGAGTTTCTTCAGAGCTACTTTTTGTATTTCTTTAGTATTTTGAATAGTTATGGGTTCAGAATAAGTGACTCCATCATTCTCAGAGAATAAATTTAATTATGAAGGTTCATATTGTGCTGCATTCTTGTAAAGGAAACAAAGTAAGTAAAATAGCTTCAACTCCCTGAGAGTGGCTTGATTATTTGGGGAGATATAGAATTAACCCATGAGAAACAGTCTGCTCTTTCTGAGAGGAATTTAATTTTATTGTAGAATGGTAAATAAATTTAAATTTAATTACTTATTTGATCAGCTTCATTAACATATGTAAAAAAATTGAATATTTTATTAGAGATAAGAAAGAAGCACTAAAGCTAATAAGCATTTACTGAACACATCTTTGGTCCTTAAAAAAATCACATTCCAGTTCATAGAGAGAAAGCAGAAATGTGCCTACTCTTTCCAGGTTCTCTTCATTATTCAGTTAAAAATTAACTCAATTTTTGGGAAGATGGAGGCAATGGCAGAAACTTCAGTTCTTCCTGAAACTTTCCACAAATACAGAGGAAGAAAGCCAGCTGGAAATAGTGGCAATTTGGAAACATCAGGCAAAACTGGCAAGGTCCTCAGTATCTAATTTAATGGTTAATACATGGGGACCTATGTAGAACCTGGATCCTAAAGATTCTTGAGACTGAAAACTAGAAGCTCTCTTTCAGGTCAAAGTCTTGCTTGAACCAGGAGAAAACTCTGGGAGTAGAATTGTCACTGTACAGGACAATGACAAGTTCAAAGGAAAAGGCTGACCTGGGACTCGGGATGACAATGTTTTCTTTAAAGGGTCAGACAGTAAATCTGCCAGCTTTATTATGGGGTAACTGCATCTCTGTGCATCATCTTCCTTTATTCCTTTCTTTCTTTCCTTTTTCTTTTCAATGTTTTAGAAACACGAAAGACAGTCTTAGCTTGAAGGCAGTACAAAAATAGGCAGGAGATCCATGTGTGGTACATAGGTGGTGGTTTGTCTCTCTTGTTCGGCAAGAAAATGACAAAGGGAAGGACTCTATTATTTCAATCACTTTGAGAAAACAACAAAAGAGGGCGCTCTAGAGCCATGAAGTAGAGAAAGCCGGCTTCATTCCTTCTTTCGAAAAAGACTGGAACCCACATTTTACATAAAATTGAGCAATAGAAAAAAGTGAGCTGACTCTTGTACCAATTTCATACAGGAAAAAAAAAAGTAAGGAGCACCAGAATGTCCCTACAGATTAGGAAAATTCTCAAGAGATGTGCCCTCAAAGATATGAAAACTGTAATATAGTATTTCAAGACAAAATACATTATAATAGGGAATATGGATAAACAACATAACTAGAATGATGAAAATAAAGGTATACACTACTCTGAAGAAAACTGATAGCAAAGTGTTTTTTGAATACATATATAAACTGTTGAATGCTGACTTCAAGTTTAATGAGGTAGGCATAAGAATCCCTTGTGTCTCAGGAGGTGGGGGTGGGGTCCCTGCTTTTGTGAAAGATGTAATATGAATCCTGCATTACTTCTCTATTCTTTCTCTCTTGGACAGTCTCCTTAACTTAACATCCAGTGATTAGAGCTCCTGTGGTGGCTCAGATGGTAATGGACCTGCCTGCAATGCGGGAGACCTGAGTTCAATCCCTGGGTTGGGAAGATCCCCTGGAGAAGGGAATGGCAACCCACTCCAGTATTCTTGCCTGGAGAAACTCATGGAGAGAGGGGTCTGGTGGGCTACAGCCCACAGGGTTGTAAAGCATCAGACAGGATTGACAACTGACACTCTTTCTCCACAATGACTGGGCTATATATTAAAATGGTAGGAATTTATTTTGTAAGGAATTTTATTGACTAGATCATGCTAATAGAAATAATGTTTCTAATTTCATAAGTTATAATAAATAAGCAAATTATATGGGTAGTGTTACCTCATTGCTGTTTTAAGCAAATCTCAGGGGTGATTAAATCTACTGAAATTTGTCAAATTTATCATTTCTCTGAAAGATGACCTTTTCTAAACTACCTCCTGCACTTAATCCATTATACGAATGCATGCCATTCCGGGAGGAGAGGATTTCCATTTTTCTAATATTACCCTTCTTGCAATCAATGCTATTCTCAAGAGGATTTTTGTTTCATGGACTCGATGTTCTTTGTAAATTCTCAACATGACCTAATATAAAAATCAATGCATCTTTAGGTAAGTTCATTTCTATTATTAGATCTCACTGTAGCTTCACGCTAACATGTTTCGAAATATAAGCAGCACCCTACCACAGGGCATGGCTTTTTCCTGGTAATGCATTAAATTTCATTATGGTAAAAACCATTATAGCAACAATAAAATCCACCACAGGTTTAAAGAAAAAGTCTCTCGGCTCCAGCTGATTGCCAATACTATTTGTGCTTTAATGGTCTCATTATAATAGCGGTCTTAATTAAGTTAAAACGTGCCTTTTATCCAGGTTATATCTCTCTTTGTGATCTCCCTCCATGATAACGAATGCAGATTTTCTGGCTCAGCAAGGACTACAGGAAGTGCTTTCTGTGAAGAGGGGTAAACAGCTACTCTGGACGCCTACAGCAAAAGAGGAAAGCCAAACAGGCACACAGCATTGCTTACAGAATAAATCTGCAGGAGCAATTCATTTCAAGGAATAGAGAGAGAATGATTAATTCTATATTTTGCATATTCATGAAGTAAACCTACCCAAATGAAAGTAAAGGTGCCAAAGGAAGTCCAAGGGCATCTGAGACCTGTTTTATTTCAGTCCGATTCTAATGGAGGAGGTAGTTAATTATCCTGTAACTTGGTTTTTCTAGCCATAATAATTAGAACATTCCAGCACAAGGAAAGAATTCAGACCCTTTGAAGTGGTTGTAGAAGGCTTTTCCCTGAACTATAATTTTTCTAGAATCTAGAGTATACAGAACACTTCAGTGATTATATATATTTTTTATTGATCTTACTCTCCCATCAGAGCACAACTCTTCATATCTCTCACGTGTATTTGAAGCTGAGTAAGCGACTTAGCAGCAGCAGCAGCAGCAGCTTTCTATTGATCACTCCCTCTTTTCATTATCCTGTAAAAAATCTCACTTTCATGGTCTAGACTTCCTAATGATGTACTTGATTGAAATACTCATCTTATGCTTTTCAAGTTTAGCATAGCAAGAAGAGAGATACCTTTGAAGCAAAACTATTATTATACATATTCAAAAGAGGTGTGACTCAGCACGTTGGCAGAAATTCTTTGGGGCTGATCATAATGCTAGTCAAGCACTCTCACAGCAAATTAGGAAGTGTTGTAGAGGCATTTATGAGACACAATGGAAAAAAGAAACCTTTAAAGCTTTATGGTATAATTTCAATACTTAGTCTGAGTAGTTTCAGAAAATTGACATGCACAAAACAACTATAAAGAATGGTCTTAAAAGACAAGTAATTCTTTCATGGATTGTCTACCAATTTGGACAATAACAGCTCTTGTGTCCTTTGATTAATACTAACTAGTTTTAGGCCACTGTTGAAAATATATTTTTCCTGTCTTGAAAACTTTGTAACATCAATTTAAATCTTAAAAGCATTCATAAGCAAAATGTACCTTACATTTCCATTATTGGATGCAATGAACAGCTTTTTAACATTTCATATTCTGTTGTTTAAGGCAAAAGCATTGTGAAAATAATTACCCTAGTGTTAATTAATTACTCATGGGAGACGTGGTGCAGTTTTCTGTACTCCAACATGGCTGTTTAAAATAAGGAGGAAAATTTCTGTGGCTGTCACAGGTGGAACATGAGCCTCCTTAATGACGAAGGAGAGTGAAAGTGGAGAGAAGTGCTTTCAAGGATTCTTTCTCCAAGGAAGAGTGGAGATTTCAGTGAATTTCAATTTTAGTATTCTTCAGCTTTGCATCAGAATGGTTACCAAATTTTCCTATATGGTACAATTTGTCTTGATTCTCACAAACAAATACATGAGCAATAGCAAAGATTATTGAAATCTATTACAAATATACAGAGCATGAAAACTTGAGGACTACAGTCCCTTCAATGAGAGAGCTAGATGCTACAAGAACTTCAGAAGCTATTAAAGAGGACATTTTATTAAGGAGAAAGAAGACAGGAGTAAGTTTCAAGAATCCAGTGATTTTAATCCTAATTTGTCAATTACCAATGATATAACTTTGGGAAAATCCTCAACATTTTCAGGTTTCTAGGTGGTACAGTGGTAAAGAATTTGCCTGCCAATGCAGAAGGTGCAAGACACAGATGCAGTCCCTGGGTTGAGAACATCCCCTGGAGTAGGAAATGACAACCCAGTCCAGTATGCTTGCCTGGGAAATCCTGTGCACAGAGAAGCCTGGATGGCTACAGTCCACAGGGTTGCAAAGAGTCAGACATGACATACACACACACACACACACACACACACACACACACACATTACACAAATGGTCAAACAAGGGGATTTATTTCTTGGTCAACTTATCATTACAACATTAAGTGGTTTTTATTCCTTATATTTTTAAGAGATTTATATATTTTAGTTTATAAGAAAAGACTACATTTTCATTTTGTGCAGTTCACCTAAGGAAATTGATAAAGAGATGAAGACTCAGTCTAAAATAATTCTAGAGAGTCAGGCCACTTCCCTCCATGTCTCTTCTGGATTCTTTATAGATGTATTTAAGAGATTAAGGGGAGAAGACCAAGAAGAAAAGCAGACTTGCTCAGATATACATCTTTCAGTGTTGAAGAATTATTTAACATTTTGAAGACATTTTCCACCAGGATTCTTGACTTTTTTTTCTGGAAAATGAATGACTTTTATTCTAATCAATGTTCTTTGTTCAATTCCTGGACAGAACTCTTAGCTCTGCCATAACAGGCTTTTCTAATTCTGTTTTGTAATTGCAGTAAGGCATCTCAAAGGATTTATTTCTACTGCTGCATGCCAGCAGTATGTGGCCTTTTCTTGAACCCATCAGAATTGTGACTTTTCTTTGAACTCTTGGCTGCTTAGTGCTACTGACCTTGTTGCTCGTTTATAACTTGGGTGCCATTTATCACTCCCAGACTTACAGATATTGTGGTGGAAAGAGACTGAACACAATCATTCATGCTGTTGCCTCTTTCTCATGGTGCCTTCCAGCTTCCTTCCTTACAGGATAACTGATAGGGAGAGATTAGTGACAAAGCTGTAATTCTGCTGAGGAGTTGGATGTAACTGTATCATAAAACCATGAAGTGAGACTCAAGAGGTTTGAGATCACCAATGCAGAGATTAAGTTACAGCAGCTGCAGTCAATCTCTGTCAATATGTGTTTCGTGATGGTTTGTAATCTGCCTGTAAAATATTAGCTACCTGTGGAAAATACCTTTTTGCCCCTAGTATTGACTTTATTACATAGCTTCTGCAATTTCAGAGCTTAAAAGGAATATTGATTTTTATTTTTACAAATACGTACAGACATTTTACAGGCCATTAAGAAAACTTACTTGTTGATTTGGTGATACGTGTTCTTTTTTTTAATTATGGTGTAATTGACATAACATTGTATTAGTTTCAGATATAAGATATGTTGATTCCATATGTGTAGGAATATGTGTTTTGATACTGAAACTTTTTGTAGGTTTCTCATACAACACTTGAAATAGTTAGATTTTAAGATTTTGAAATTTTACTTTTTATACATGTGTGAAATTTTAAAAGATAATATATTGACGTTGAAATTTGCCCAATAAATGGAACCACTTTGAAGTAAACAATCCAATGGCATTTATTACATTCACAGTGCTCTGCAACCACTACCTCTGTCTAGTTCAAAACACTTCCATCCCCCAAGGTAAAACTCCATATGTATCCAGTGGCTTTGCCTCGCTTTTCCCAGCCCCATATATAAACAATTTTAAATAAAAATAAATGAATTGATTTGCTATTTTATTTACTTAACATTCAGAAGGAATGTAAGCCATTATTTAATCCATTTCATTTCAGTTGACTTGTGCCTTTATAGCCTCACTTTTCTAAGTTATTTTTGAGGATGGATTTTGTCCAGGTGACACAAGTCTATGTGATATTCATAGACATTTATTCAGGATGCCAAAGAAACTGACTAAGCTAGTATACATAATTACCTTCCTGAAGGATATTTTAGAAGTCGTTTAGATATTAATAAGGGGATATCTACTACTGCGGGCAGGAAATCCTCAGAAGAAATGGAGTAGCCATCATGGTCAACAAAAAAGTCCGAAATGTAGTACTTGGATGCAATCTCAAAAATGACAGAATGATCTCTGTTTGTTTCCAAGGCAAACCATTCAATATCACAGTTATCCAAGTCTATGCCCCAACCAGTAATGCCAAAAAGCTGAAGTTGAATGGTTTTATGAAGACCTACAAGACCTTTTAGAAC
>SJYC01095376.1:0-14768 GCA_006408675.1 Madoqua kirkii
TAGTATATTCAAAAGCAGAGACATTACTTTGTCGACTAACGTCCGTCTAGTCAAGTCTATGGTTTTCCTGTGGTCATGTATGGATGTGAGAGTTGGACTGTGAAGAAGGCTGAGCACTGAAGAACTGATGCTTTTGAACTGTGGTATTGGAGAAGCCTCTTGAGAGTCCCTTGGACTGCAAGAAGATCCAACCAGTCCATTCTGAAGGAGATCAACCCTGGGATTTCTTTGGAAGGTGCTGGTGTTCAGCCCTGGTGGATCCAGGTAATTCGAAGTGGGGACGGTGTTGGTGAGGAAAACTTATTTATTTATTAATATAAGATTAGATCAGGAAGAATTAGTGCAGTAAGAAAATTAAGTGGATAAAAGAGGCTTAATAATTTGGTTACATGGAAAGCAATAAAGGAAATCTACTTTTGGCCACCGGCGCCCGTTTGAATATCGGAGAGTGCCCTGCCTTGGGCTCTCTTTCTTATGGATCTTAGAAGCCGGGACAAGTAATAGACATGGTGAGCCTCGATGTTCCAAGGGAATTCAGCCAAAAAAGGGGAGAAAAGAATGACATGGGAAGCCCAGCATCGGTGCAAAACTCCAAAAACTATTTTTCAAAATCAGCTTATGTACCCCAAGTTGTACATAACTGAATATGCACAGTTATGCAGGGGCAGCAGTCCTGACCCTCATCCAGACAAGGCTTTCTTTTTGCATACCCTCCCGTATACAAAAGGTCTCAGGTGTTTTATATTATCTTCTGGCCAAGAGGCTTGTTAACGTTTTTATGGTTTTCTTCCTGGATAATTGTCTATCAACCCGGAAAACTCCTTTTCCCTAGAAGTGTTTTTTCTTTACTGTGCATCACCCTCAAAGTACTAAATAAAGTTACATTCCTGTTGAACAAAGGTGCAGTGGGTTATAACAAAGAAAGTACTTAACTCAAAGATCTAATGTTGCTAATATCAGGTCTACTACCTGTTTTTCTATATACCAACTATATCTAAAAATGAAGTATATGAAAATTTGCCAGCAAATATTGGCTCAACAAATGAAACCTTTAATCAGTCCTATTCTAATGATTTTGACTCCTCAGAATCCCCTACATCCTAGGATGATTTAAGCTTCCTCTGCCTCCTGTGGTCGTGAGGCCTCAAACAACCACATGCCCAGCTGTAGTAGTCCTGCAGGCAGGCTAAAAAGCCATCAGAGGGATTTTTGGATTGAAACATCCTTTCAAATTCAGAAGACTAAAGCCTTGAGATGACTTTTTCCATAGTGTGTCAGGAGAGTGGGAAAGTACAATACAATAAGGCAGGCTTTTTTGACGTTGTTCACAAGACCTATATTAGGTCCATTTGTACATTAAGTTTCCCAGAATCATTGGTGATAGAAAAACATAAAGAGAGGATAAACAAGCCAAGATAGAGTAAATAGAGTCATTTTCTGGTTGGAGTATGCACTGAAGCAGCTGTCAGACCCGCCGGGATCTTTTTTTTTTTTTTTTTAATTTTATTTTTACTTTATTCTACTTTACAATACTGTATTGGTTTTGCCATACATTGATATGAATCAGCCACAGGTGTACACGAGCTCCCAATCCTGAAACCCCCTCCCACCTCTCACCCCCTATCATCTCTCTGGATCATCCCCATGCACCAGCCCCAAGCATCCTGTATCCTGTATCGAACATAAATCTTGATGTTTATCTTGTCTTTCCTGCCTGCGGGAGCAGCGGCCCTCGCCCTGCCCTCTGCTGAACCGGCATTGGCCCTAGTGGCGGCCAAGCTACACGATAATTTGAGCAAATAGTATGCAGTTCCCATATATCTCCTTTCCCCATCAAGCCTCTATCCCACAATTTCATAGATGGACCCTGGCGCTGTTACCGGCTGCGAGCGATGTGCAGTGTCCCATCAAATCAGGCTAGCCCCGCTCGCGGCTCTCAGCACGCGATTGTTTCCCGCATGCCTGAGGGAAGTAATGGTGCTGAAGCTGAAACTCCAGTACTTTGGCCACCTCATGAGAAGAGTTGACTCATTGGAAAAGACTCTGATGCTGGGGGAGATTGGGAGCAGGAGGAGAAGGGGACGACAGAGGATGAGATGGCTGGATGGCATCACCAACACAATGGACATGAGTTTGCGTGAACTCCGGGAGTTGGTGATGGATAGCATGGCCTGGCGTGCTGCAATTCATGGGGTCGCAAAGAGTCAGACACAACTGAGTGATTGAACTGAACTGAACTGAACTAGGCTGCAGGGTTATTGATAGAAATATAAATAATATATTAAAATTCTTTTAAAATCTTAAATGCTTTTCTTTACTAGAAGAAATTCCAGAAATCCTAGATCTCCACTCTTTGCTCTTTCTAACTAAAAGATATTAGTATAAGCTTTAAAAATTTGATTCATTTTTTAAAAATTCCTTTAGTAAAATTACTAATTCCTTTAGTATATTCCAACAATATCACAATTAGACCTAGATTAACAATTGAGAAAGAGTGAGTCTCAACAGAGCTATCTCATCCAAATGCTTTTCTTTACTAGAAGAAATTCCAGAAATCCTAGATCTCCACTCTTTGCTCTTTCTAACTAAAAGATATTAGTATAAGCTTTAAAAATTTGATTCATTTTTAAAAAATTCCTTTAGTAAAATTACTAATTCCTTTAGTATATTCCAACAATATCACAATTAGACCTAGATTAACAATTGAGAAAGAGTGAGTCTCAACAGAGCTATCTCATCCTCTATCATCCCCTTTTCCTCTTGCCCTCAATCCCTCCTAGCATCAGAGTCTTTTCCAATGAGTCAACTCTTCTCATGAGGTGACCAGATTACTGGAGTTCAGCTTTAGCATCGTTCCTTCCAAAGAAATCCCAGGACTGATCTCTTTCAGAATGGACTGATTGGATCTCCTTGCAGACCAAGGGACTCTCAAGAGTCTTCTTCAACACCACAGTTCAAAAGCATCAATTCTTCATCGCTCAGCCTTCTTCACAGTCCAACTCTCACATCCATACATGACCGCTGGAAAAACCATAGCCTTGACTAGACAGACCTTAGTCAGCAAAGTAATGTCTCTGCTTTTGAATATGCTATCTAGGTTGGTCATAACTTTGGGCTTCCCTGGTGGCTCAGAGGTTAAAGCATCTGCCTCCAATGCGGAGACCTGAGTTCAATCCCTGGGTCGGGAAGATCCTCTGGAGAAGGAAATGGCAACCCACTCCAGTGTTCTTGCCTGGAAAATCCCATGGACAGAGGAGCCTGGTAGGCTACAGTTCACAGGGTCGCAAAGAGTTGGACACGACTGAGTGACTTCATCTCACCTTAACTCACTTTTCTTCCAAGAAGTAAGTGTTTTTTAATTTCATGGCTGCAGTCACCATCTGCAGTGATTTTGGAGCCCCCCAAAATAAAGTCTGACACTGTTTCCACTGTTTCCCCATCTATTTCCCATGAAGTGATGGGACCAGATGCCAGGATCTTCGTTTTCTGAATGTTGAGCTTTAAGCCAACTTTTTCACTCTCCTCTTTTACCCTCATCAAGAGGCTTTTTAGTTCCTCTTCACTTCTGGCATAAGGGTGGTGTCATCTGCATATCTGAGGTTACTGATATTTTTTCCAGCATTCTTGATTCCAGCTTGTGTTTCTTCCAGTTCAGTGTTTCTCATGATGTACTCTGCATAGAAATTAAATAAGCAGGGTGGCAATATACAGCTTTGATGTACTCCTCTTCGGATTTGGAACCAGTCTGTTGTTCCATGTCCAGTTCTAACCGTTGCTTCACCTGCATACAGATTTCTCAAGAGGCAGGTCAGGTGGTTTGGTATTCCCATCTCTTTCAGAATTTTCCACAGTTTATTGTGATCCACACAGTCAAAGGCTTTGGCATAGTCAATAAAACAGAAATAGATGCTTTTCTGGATCTCTCTCGCTTTTTCCATGATCGAGCGGATGTTAGCAATTTGATTTCTGGTTTCTCTGCCTTTTCTAAAACCAGCTTGAACATTTGAAAGTTCATGGTTCACGTATTGCTGAAGCCTGGCTTGGAGAATTTTGAGCTTTACTTTACTAGCATGTGAGATGAGTGCAATTGTGCGGTAGTTGAGCATTCTTTGGCATTGCCTTTCTTTGGGATTGGAATGAAAACTGACCTTTTCCAGTCCTGTGGCCACTGCTGAGTTTTCCAAATTTGCTGGCATATTGAGTGCAGCACTTTCACAGCATCATCTTTCAGGATTTGAAACAGCTCAACTGGAATTCCATCACCTCCACTAGCTTTGTTCATAGTGATGCTTTCTAAGGCCCACTTGACCTCACATTCCAGGATATCCAGCTCTATATGAGTGATCACACCATTGTGATTATGTGGGTCATGAAGAACTTTTTTGTACAGTTCTTATGTGTATTCTTGCCACCTCTTCTTTAATATCTTCTGCTTCTGTTAGGTCCATATTATTTCTGTCCTTTATCGACCATCTTTGCATGAAATATTTCCTTGGTATCTCTAATTTTCTTGAAGAGATCTCTAGTTTTTCCCATTCTGTTGTTTTCCTCTATTTCTTTACATTGATCGCTGAAGAAGGATTTCTTATCTCTTCTTGCTAGTCTTTGGAACTCTGCATTCAGATGCTTATATCTCTCATTTTCTCCTTGGCTTTCACTTCTCATCTTTTCACAGCTATTTCTAAGGCCTCCCCAGTCATTTTGATTTTTTTGCATTTCTTTTCCATGGGGATGGTCTTGATCCCTGACTCCTGTACAATGTCACAAATCTCATTCCATAGTTCATCAGGCACTCTGTCTATCAGATCTAGGCCCTTAAATCTATTTCTCACTTCCACTGTATAATCATAAGGGATTTGATTTAGGTCATACCTGAATGGTCTAGTTGCTTTCCCTACTTTCTTCAATATAAGTCTGAATTTGGTAATAAGGAGTTCATGATCTGAGCCACAGTCAGCTCCTTGTCTTGCTTTTGTTGACTGTATAGAGCTTCTCCATCTTTGCTGCAAAGACTATAATCAATCTGATTTCAGTGTTGACCATCTGGTGATGTCCAAATTTATCCCTCAGCCATCCCCAAAGATAGAGAGGCCTCAGAAACATCAGAAATGAGTATATAGTTGTAGTCACCAATAATTGGCTCTTTACTATATCCTAGGGTTCATAGCTTATTAACCATGCTGCTACTGTTGCTAATTTGCTTCAGTCGTGTCCAACTCTATGAGACCCCATAGATGGCAGCCCACCAGGCTCCGCTGTCCCTGGGATTCTCCAGGCAAGAATGCTGGAGTGGGTTGCCATTTTCTTCTCCAATGCATGAAGGTGAAAAGTGAAAGTGAAGTTGCTCAGTCGTGTCTGACCCTCAGTTACCCCATGGACTGAAGCCTTCCAGGCTCTTCTGTCCGCGGAATTTTCCAGGCAAGAGTACTGGAGTGGGGTGCCATTGATTATGTTAAACACTTCATATAAGTAGACCTGGGCATTGACCTCTATGTCTATGGACAGGGAGAACTACAGCTTAGCAGCACCCTGGAGTCTATGAAGTTCCCTTAGAAACTTGTCACTGGTTTTGACACAGGGGATGGATCTATGCAAGGACTCAAAATCAGAATGATTTATGCAAAGCAAACTCTAGGATATTACCCCGCTGGTCCTTTCTGTATAGTGAAGGCATATAATAATCTATCCTTTCTTATCACTAGAGGATGTTTATGAAAGTTGTCATGACTTGTTTCATTGTCAAAAAAGATTGATTTTTCTTGTAGGAAAAATTGTAATGATGTCATAGGTGTCATATTTCTTATCAAGGACCCAACATAAAACTAATCAGAGCAAAACTGCAAAATGCATAGCAACCATAAAAATCTGCCATAATGCAAAGTAGAGAAATCTTGCTTGAAATCAAAGAATAGGGGAAAATATACTGAACATATTAGTTGTATAAAAAAGGTATCATTATAGATTTGACAAAAGCCATATAGCTAGTTGTGATAAACATTCTCTAAGTAACTTTTATTTCCTTTCTTAGAAATTAGGAAGTATTCTTTGATATAATTTTTTTCAGTTAACTTTAAAAGCTGTCCAAGGAAATTTGAATCAATGCCTTATTTTCCTTTCCTCACTTGTCTTCTGTAACAAACAGATATGTTTTGCAAAAGTTATCTACAGTTTCTTTTATTTTGCCAAGCCAGCATATCATTAAATATTGAGTGAGACTTCCAGGGGTATGAAAACTGAATAAGTGTAGTGGTGAAATTTACCAAAAGCAGTTAGTTGATGGACAGTGAGCACCTCATTTAAGAATATTAAGGGAAAGTTCTTGAAGCAAATTTTTGTGTTTCTTAGTGTCAGCTTTGTTTACACATGTTCAGGTTAACAGAGCCTTCTCTGGAGATGAGGTGGTCTAAGGAGGCTCCAGGATACTGCTTCCCAGTAGACCTTGGCATTTCCTTCCCCTCCTCCATCCACAACTCTCCTTGCAGTTCAGTACTTTGGTATTAGTTCAATATTTACTCTCTTTTTATCTTGGGATGGACTTGAGAATGTTCTCTGGCTGAGCCTCATGAGCTAGAGGCATTCTGATGATCTCTTCTGACCCTTCACTGCCATACTTTGTCTAAAGCATAAGTATACTCCTTGTCCAACCCAAGAACCTGTTTTATTCAGCTGAACATACTCATTTTAATGAAAGAAATGATACGCAGTAAATTAAGTGGGAAGTGGGAGTTAGCTTCAGAGATTGTTTCACATGTTAAACCACTAAAATATGGAAAGAATCAAGTATGAAATTAGAAGTCTAGTGTGAAGGATGGAACAATAGATTAGAATTCAGAAAAGGTGTGCTACGGATGGTCTTGCCACTACTTTGCTGTATATCTTTGGTAAAAATGTTTAATCTCACTGTGTTCCTTTTTTATTATCTGTAAAGTGGACCAACTTAACTTTCATGGATATAAGTTTATGGTTGGGGTATGTCTTTGTTTCCTTACAACGCCGTATTTTAACTGGCACACAGCAAACATACAGACTAAATAAGCATAAATATTAATTGAGATATTATCTTCTTAGCTACCATATATAATTCTTCATCTAATTTGAAAGTGGAAGTTGCTCAGTTATGTCTGACTCTTTGTGACCTCATGGACTGTAGCTCAGTAATCAAGAAAACTGGATTGAGTTGCTATTTCTTTCTGCAGGGGATTTCCTCAACCCAGGGATTGAACCGTCTGAGCCATAAATATTAATTGAGACATTCTCTTAGCTACCTTGTGAAAGTGAAAGTTAGTTGCTCAGTCATGTCAAACTCTTAGTGAGCCCATGTACTGTAGCCCACAAGGCTCCCTGTCCATGGGATTCTCCAGGCAAGAATGCCGGAGTGAGTTGCTATTTCCTTCTCTAGGGGATCTTTCCCACCAGGGATCTAACCTGGGTCTCCTGTATTGCAGGCAGATTCTTTACTATCTGAACCACAAAGGAAGCTAGCTACCATACAGAACTCTTCATCTAATTTCAATCACTTGTATTAGATTCTCCAGGGAAACAGAACCAATAGGATATGTATATATCTACATCATATATTTATATATATGAAGATATATATGAAAGCGGTCTACACACACACACACACACACACACACATCTGAAATCTTCATATATTTTCCCTGATGGCTCAGTGGTAAAGAATCTGCCTGCAGTGCCAGAGACACAGGAGTCATGAGTTCAATTCCTGGGCCAGGAAGATCCATTCACTGGAACAGGAAATGGCAGCCCACTGCAGTATTCTTGTTTGGACAATTCCATGGATAGAGGAAGCTGGTGGGCTTTAATTCATAGGATTGCAAAAAGTTGGACACAACTGAGCATACACATAGCCCACGTATGTAAATACATGAAGATATATCTTATATGAAAGTGGTCCATGAGTGATGATAGAGGCTGAGAACTCCCAAGGTCTACAGTCTGAAGGCTGGAGGCCCAGAAGAGCCTCTGGTATAGTAGGAGTCCAAATCTGAAGGTCTGAGAACTAAGAGAACTGATAGATAGGCTCAAGACTAAGAAGAGACAATGTATCAATCTGAATCTGAAGGCAGAAAAAGACCAATATTCCCTCTCAAGTCATCAGGCAGGAGGAGTTTCCAATTACTCATAGGAGAGTCAGCCTTTTTGTTCTCTCCAGGGTTCTTCAATCCATTGGATGAGGCCCAGTCAAAGTGGGAAAGTATTCTTCTTTACTCAGTCTACTGGTTCAAATGTTAATATCATCCAAACCACCCTCACAGACACATCTAATAATGTTTGACTGAATATCTGAACATCTTGTGGCCCAGTCAAGTTGACACATAAAATTAATGATGACATTAGTGAAAAAGGAAACCATATATGTGGTATGCATTTGTCTTTAATCTGTGGGATTATCTATTTGATATTTATTTTTCTTAAAGGCTTTAAAGATGTTTGAGAAACTTAGAACATCAGGTCAGGTCACCCTAAATGCTCACCTGACTCCAGAATATTTGACTTTAATAAGACCCCTTATGTAGAGAGGATGACAGCTCCTTTTCTTGATCTATATCACAAAGACTAGTTACTGGAGGCTCTGTAGTATAATTTCCTTTTGATAAAGATCTTTCATCGATGTCATTTAAGCTTTCCTGAAACTCTTGATTGTAATCTTCACCATCTTTCAGGTTGGTGAAACTCACTGAGTGAAAATGTACATTCATTTTCCAAAAATGCCTCCAAGTTTCAAGAATGCATTCCATTATTTGATACATCCACAACTTGAAGACAAGCATTTATTTCATGATTTAATATGTTTCAAATATATCCTTCTCCTGGTCTTTGAGCTTCCCCAGTGGTTCAGCAGTAAAGAATTTGCTGGCCATGCAGGAGACATGGGTTCGATCCCTGGACTGGGTAGATCCCCTGAAGGAGGGCATGACACTCCATTTTACCTTTCCAAACCAAAAATCTCAAGCTGTCTTTATTCTATTTTCACCTGCAAATTTGTATGCCACATGGCTTATTTTAATAGTCCTTGAGTTACAAAATCCATAATTGCTACTGTACATGAGTAGGTGGAAATTGGACAATGAGAATGATGGATAGCTAACTGGAAGAGGATAATGATTTCAGGGTCAGATTCTTGGGTTTCTGGGGCTTTGAACTTTTGCACAAATTCCTCCCCAAAATCTTCCCTTTCTTGTGAAAGCAGACTTATTTTGCAAAAGTCAGCTCTAATATTCACATACTTCTGATGACTTCCTTAAACTTACCAGATCCAGTTAGCTTTCCTTTCCATATTTCCATAACACGTATACATATATACTGTGAAGCTAAACATAGTTCAGCTGCCAGTAGTTATGATTTGAGTCTTGTTCCACTCATCGCAGTCATTAGAGCATTTTTAGGATAAGACTAAAGAGAAGCTCTGTTCAGTTCAGTTCAGTTCAGTTGCTCAGTCGTGTCCGACTCTTTGTGACCCCATGAATCGCAGCACGCCAGGCCTCATGTCCATCACCAGCTCCCGGAGTTCACTCAGATTCACATCCATCAAGTCAGTGATGCCATCCAGCCATCTCATCCTCGGTTGTCCCCTTCTCCTCCGGCCCTCAATCCCCCTCAGCATCAGAGTCTTTTCCAGTGAGTCAACTCTTCTTATGAGGTGGCCAAAGTACTGGAGTTTCAGCTTTAGCATCATTCCTTCCAGAGAAATCCCAGGTTGATCTCCTTCAGAGTGAACTGGTTGGATCTCCTTGCAGTCAAAGGGACTCTCAAGAGTCTTCTCCAACACCACAGTTCAAAAGCCTCAATTCTTCGGCACTCAGCCTTCTTCACAGTCCAACTCTCACATCCATACATGACCACTGGAAAAACCATAATCTTGACTAGACGGACCTTAGTCGGCAAAGTAATGTCTCTGCTTTTGAATATGCTATCTAGGTTGGTCATAAATTTTCTTCCAAGGAGTAAGGTAGCTGCAATAAATACTTTTTGGAATGCTTTTGATATAGCAAATGAGAAATTATAGACTCCTTTTTGGGGCACACTTTTTTAAATTGGAGAAAATTTACATAAAATCAATAAAATATACAAACAAAAGAAAAAAATGGTGAGAAAGAAAATTAATTAAAATTATTCTGACAATGAGAAACAAATTTTAACAAAACATGTGCAAATAATACCTAAACTATTTCCATGTTAATAAAGAGAGAGATGTTTTTCTGAGACAAGGAACTGAATAGATGTGTATAAGAGACAGCACACACACACATCTGAAATCTTCATATATTTTCCCTGATGGCTCAGTGGTAAAGAATCTGCCTGCAGTGCCAGAGACACAGGAGTCATGAGTTCAATTCCTGGGCCAGGAAGATCCATTCACTGGAACAGGAAATGGCAGCCCACTGCAGTATTCTTGTTTGGACAATTCCATGGATAGAGGAAGCTGGTGGGCTTTAATTCATAGGATTGCAAAAAGTTGGACACAACTGAGCATACACATAGCCCACGTATGTAAATACATGAAGATATATCTTATATGAAAGTGGTCCATGAGTGATGATAGAGGCTGAGAACTCCCAAGGTCTACAGTCTGAAGGCTGGAGGCCCAGAAGAGCCTCTGGTATAGTAGGAGTCCAAATCTGAAGGTCTGAGAACTAAGAGAACTGATAGATAGGCTCAAGACTAAGAAGAGACAATGTATCAATCTGAATCTGAAGGCAGAAAAAGACCAATATTCCCTCTCAAGTCATCAGGCAGGAGGAGTTTCCAATTACTCATAGGAGAGTCAGCCTTTTTGTTCTCTCCAGGGTTCTTCAATCCATTGGATGAGGCCCAGTCAAAGTGGGAAAGTATTCTTCTTTACTCAGTCTACTGGTTCAAATGTTAATATCATCCAAACCACCCTCACAGACACATCTAATAATGTTTGACTGAATATCTGAACATCTTGTGGCCCAGTCAAGTTGACACATAAAATTAATGATGACATTAGTGAAAAAGGAAACCATATATGTGGTATGCATTTGTCTTTAATCTGTGGGATTATCTATTTGATATTTATTTTTCTTAAAGGCTTTAAAGATGTTTGAGAAACTTAGAACATCAGGTCAGGTCACCCTAAATGCTCACCTGACTCCAGAATATTTGACTTTAATAAGACCCCTTATGTAGAGAGGATGACAGCTCCTTTTCTTGATCTATATTGCCAATCAAATTTGTGAAAATTGTGGTATTTTCAGCTTTTTAAATTTTGTAATTTTTTTGTGACTTATTTTCTCATTTTAAATATTCACATTCATGCCTAATTTGACATTTGTAATTTTATATTCTTTTTCACAAAGAAGTTCCCTCAAGAATGTGAATTGATGCAGCCACCATGGAGGGTCCTCAAAAACTAGAGTTGCCATATGATCCAGCAATCTCATTTCTGGGCATATTTCCAGATAAAACTTTAATTTGAAAAGATACATGCACCCCTATGTTCATAGCAGCACTATTTACAATAACCAAAACATGGAGACAATCTAAATATCCATTGACAGGTGAATGGATAAAAAAAATGTGAGTAGTATGGAATGTGTGGATGTGAGAGTTGGACTATAAAGAAAGCTGAGTGCCGAAGAATAGATGCTTTTAAACTGTGGTGTTGGAGAAGACTCTTGAGAGTCCCTTGGACTGCAAGGAGATCCAACCAGTCCATCCTAAAGGAGATCAGTCATGGATGTTCATTGGTAGCACTGATGTTGAAGGTGAAACTCCAATACTTTGACCACCTGATGTGAAGAGCTGACTCATTTGAAAAGACCCTGATGCTGGGAAAGATTGAGGGCAGGAGGAGAAGGGGATGACAGAGGATGTGATGGTTGGATGCATCACTGACTCAATGGACATGGGTTTGAGTGGACTCTGGGAGTTGGTGATGGACAGGGAGGCCTGGCGTGCTGCATGGTTCATAGGGTCACAAAGAGTCAGACACAACTGAGCAACTAAACTGAAGTGAACTGAACAGGTGGATCTAAAGTATGACACAAATGAATTTATCTATGAAACATAAATGGACTCACAGACATAGAGAACACACATGTGGTTGTCAAGGGGGAGGGATGAATTGGGAGTTTGGAACTAGCAGATGGAAATTATGATATACAGAATAGATAAACAACACAATCCTACTATATAACACATGGTACTGTATTTAATATCCTGTAATTAACCATAATGGAAAAGAATATGAGAAAGAATACACATATGTATGACTGACTCACTTTGCTACGCAGCAGAAATTCAACACAATATTGTAACTCAACTATTTGTTGTCTAGTCAAGTCTAACTCTTTTTGTGATCCCTGACAGGCTTCTCTGTCTGTGGGATTTCCCAGGCAAGAATACTGGAAATGGGTTGCCATTTATATTTCCATAAAATAAAAAACAAAAATAGGTCCTTCAAATTTCAAGCCCTATAAAACTTGAATCATCCTGCACAGAATACTTCATATTCTAGTGAGCATTTATCTTTATTTTGCTTTCCACTTGTTAATTCTTTATGGAAGGAAGCAGGGACTTTTATCTTTAAAACCTATATACCTAGGACAGTTGTTGTTGTTGAGATGCTGAGTCATGTCCAACTTTTTGAGACCTCATTGCCTGTGCCCACCAGGCTTCTCTGTCGATGGGATTTTCTAGGCAAGAATACTGGATTTGATGACCATTTCCTTCTCCAGGGCTCAAACCTGTGCCTCCTGCATTGGCAGGCAGATTCTTTATCAGTGAACCACATGGTATCTGATATATAATTGTAGAAATTGTTTGTTAAAGGAATATGGGATGTTTAAGTGTCTGATAAGGATTGGTTTAAAAGCTCAAGGTGATTATCAGAGTCCTCTGCTTTTACTGGTAAAGTGACTGACATATTTAGATGAAAGTAA
This sequence comes from Madoqua kirkii, assembly GCA_006408675.1. Lineage (NCBI taxonomy): Eukaryota > Metazoa > Chordata > Mammalia > Artiodactyla > Bovidae > Madoqua > Madoqua kirkii. Next base: position 12,930 of record SJYC01095376.1, read on the forward strand.
TTATGTGATAGCAATTCATCATTTTGGAAAAATTAGAAAATATTGATTTAAGTAATTCAGATAATCAAACCCTATAATGAAAGCATAGTTTGCCCAGCTTAGAGAAGACATTTTTAAAGTTACTTGATTTCACCTTTCCCAGTATGTTTAAAAACATAAAATTTTATCTCATAAATAAGGATAACTATTTTGAATGTGAAGAGAAATGGCTATTGCAAAAGGACTAATACTTCAGCTTTCTCTTCACTTTGAGACCAAATTACAAATAAACTCTAATAATCTTTCTTTAACTTAAGAACATGTTTAGATGTAGATATTATTAATATTATTGGGAGCCCTGGTGTTTCAGTGTAAAGAATCTGCTTGCCAGTGCTGGAGAGATGTGAGTTCGATTCCTGTGGCAGGAAGGTCCCCTGGAGGAGGGCATGGCAACCTGCTCCAGTATTATTGCCTGAAAAATCCCCGGGGAGCCTGGTAGGCTACAGTCCATGGGGTCACAAAACAAGGTTGATCAGGCATAGAATATATAAACAAATATGAATATAAATATAAATATAATCAGATCAGTCACACAGTTGTGTCCGACTCTTTGTTATCTCATGGACTACAGCATGCCAGGCTTCCCTGTCCATCACCAACTCCTGGAGGTTACTCAAACTCATGTCCATCGAGTTGGTGATACCACCCAACCATCTCATCCTCTGTCATCCCTTTCTCATCACACCTTCAGTCTTTCCCAGAATCAGGGTCTTTTGTAATGAGTCAGTTCTTTGCATCTGGTGGCCAAAGTATTGGAGTTTCAGCTTCAGCGTCACTCATTCCAATGAATTTTCAGGACTGATTTCCTTTAGGATGGACTGGTTTGATCTCCTTGCAGTCCAAGTTACTCTCTAGAGTCTTCTCCAACAACACAGTTCAAAAGCATCAGTTTTTCAGTGCTCATCTTTCTTTACAGTCCAATTCTCACATTCATGCATGACCACTGAAAACACAACAGCTTTGACTACATGGACCTTTGTTGGCAAAGTAATGTATCTGCTTTTTAATATGCTGTTAAGTTTTGTCATAGCTTTTCTTCCAAGGAACAAGTGTCTTTAATTTCATGGCTGCAGTCACCATCTGCAGTGATTCTGGAGCCCAAGAAAATAAAGTCTGTCACTGTTTCCATTGTTTCCCTATCTATTTGCCATGAAGTGATGGGACCGGATGCCATGATCTTAGTTTTCTGAATATTGAGTTTTAACCTAGCTTTTTCACTCTCCTCTTCATTTTCATTAAGAGGCTCTTTAGTTCTTCTTTGCTTTCTGCCATAAGAGTGTTGTCATCTGCATATCTGAGGTTATTGAATTTCTCCTGGCAATCTTGATTCCAGCTTGTGCTTCATCCATCCCAGTGTTCCTCATGATGTACTCTGTATATACGTTAAATAAGCAGAGTGACAGTGTACAGTGTTGATGTACTCCTTTCTCTATTTGGAACCACTCTGTTGTTCCATGTCCAGTTCTAACTGTTGCTTCTTGACCTACATACAGATTTCTCAGGAGGCAGGTCAGGTGTTCTGTTATTCTCATCTCTTTCAGAAATTTCTACAGTTTGCTGTGATCCACACAGGCAAAGGTTTTGGTGTAGTCAATAAAGCAGATGTTTTTCTGCAACTCTCTTGCTTTTTTGATGTTTCAACAGATGTTAGTGATTCGATCTCTGGTTCTTCTCCCTTGTTTAAATCCTGCTTGAGCATCTGAAAGTTCATAGTTCATGCACTATTGAAGCCTGACTTGGAGAATTTTGAGCATTATTTTGCTAGCGTGTGAGATGAGCACAACTGTGCAGTAGTTTGAG
>SJYC01095378.1:0-16963 GCA_006408675.1 Madoqua kirkii
CATTTCCTAATGCCCTTATTTAATTTCCCTGGTGGCTCAGACGGAGGAGACCTGGGTTCCCGGGGTCAAGAACATCCCCTGGAGAAGAAAATGGCAACCCGCTCCAGTATTCTTGCCTGGAGAATCCCACGGACAGAGGAGCCTGGTGGGCTACAGCCCATGGGGGTCACAAAGAATCAGACAGGACTGAGCGACTAACACTTAATCTAACTTACACAGATGATCAGCCTTCTCGTGTATATTCTTTTTCTGAGACTGTTGTAATAAAATGTCACAAGGTGAGTGTCTGAAAAAAACAAATTCATTCTCTTACAGTTCTGAAGGCCAGAAGTCCAAAGTCAAGGTGTCTGCAGGGCTGAGCTCCCTCGAAAACTTGGAGTGGAATCTTTCCTTGCCTCTTCTAGCTTCTGCTGGCAGCCGGCAGTATTTGGCTTGCAGCTGCGCCCCTCCATCTCTGCCTCTGTCTTCACGTGGCGTTCTCCCCCGTGAATCTGTCTTCACATCGTCTTTCCTCTTCTCATAAAGACACCGGCTTTATTGGATTCAGGTCCACCCTACTTCGGTATGAACTCAACTAATTACATCTGCAGTGACCCTATTTCCAAATACGGTCACATTCTGAAGTACTGGGGATTAGGACCTCGACATATGTTTCGGGGGAACACCACTTAACCCATAATATTATCGATACGGTGATTTGCCCATTCCCCTCAATTATGTCTAGGCACTCTCTGTCTTCGAAATTGGGCTGCATTCTCAAAGTGGTGGCACATTTTTCTTTGCACCAACTCTGGGGCAGACGCTGGGCAGGAGGTGGCATTGTCATCTCGGTATTACCCGTATGGAGTTTGATTCCATCCACCGCTCAGACGGGTCGAGGAACTTGCTCAAAGTTAGCGGAGGAATTGGTGCTCAGAATCCTAAGGCTCCAAAAAAGTCCGGCCACGTTCACGTCTCCCCGTAGACGTTTCCTCAAGGAGCCTCGAGGTGGCGCCGTAGAGCAAACGGTAGATTCTAACACCCCGGCCTTTAACGCGCCTTCTTCCTTTGCGCATCTCAGACCTGAACGTGAATCACCGGGGGATCTTGCAACTCTTGATTCAGTTGGTTCGAGGAAGGGGCCAGGAACTGAGTCTTTTAACAGGCACCCAGAGGATGCCGATAGGCGAGGGCTGAAGGATCGATGCCTGTCTGCGCAATTGTACAGGGCAGCTTAGGGAACCCAGTAATGTTAAAAATCGTTACGGAAACAACTCTTTTCACACGGTCCTTCAGTGCCCAGCTCTCTGCGCTTACCTTTAAGGGTACGTTCTCTCCTTCAGTGCTCATGGTAGCTCTGTGAGATCGTCCCACGGGAACGAAACAGGAAGCGGATGCAGGTCTGCGCATCCGTCCCCTCTTTACTACCAGACAGACCCGATCCGGGGGAGACTCAGCGCAGGGGCCGAGGGAGAGGAGATGGGGCTCTGGAGGCTGGTGGCAAGGCCACAGCGTTTGAGGGTGGGGGTGGGCGGAGAGACTTAAGCACCTAGAAGTGCAGGGAGAACTAGACCAGGGTCAGCCAAGGAAATCTGGGGTCCAGGATTGCCCCTCTCCCAACTAAAGCTCACTGCAGGGATCCTTCCTACGTTGCTCTTCATGTGCCTCTCTTTCCTCTATCTAACCATCCTCTGCCTATCTATCTAGTATCTATCTTACCGAGTCTCTCTCTACACCCCCCTCAGTCCTTCCCTGTAGTTTCTGTTTTAGTCTTTCTCTGAGGTTTCCCAAAGGGCTGGCTCCTTCTTCCCCACTCTTTAAATCTGTGTCTGATTGTAAGTCACTTCTAACCTCTTTTATCTTTCTTCCCCTTTTTTAAAAATAAATATTTCTCTCTCTCTCTTTTTTGATATGAACCATTTTGTTATTCAGTCACTCAGTCGCGTCTGACCCCGTGGACGGCAGCAGGCCAGGCTTCCCTGTCCTTCATCTCCAGGGGCTTCCTCAAACTCATGTCCATTGAATCGGTGATGCCATCCAACCATGTCATCCTCTTTAAAAGTCTTTATTGAATTCGTTACACTATTGCTTCTGTTTTATGTTTTAGATTTTTTGGCCCTGAGGCATGTGGGATCTCAAGTTCCCTGACCAGGGATGGAACCCACACCCCTGCATGGGAAGGTGAAGTCTTAGCCATTGGACCACCAGGGAAGTCCTAGCCTCTCTTCCTTTAAAGATCTCAGTCTCTCCCGCCTCCTCTCTTTCTCCCCTCATCCGTCCGCACCCTTCCCATCCTCACTCATCATCATCCCATTTTTGGCTCTGTGTCTCTCTGTTTGCTTTTGTTGGCCCAAGTGCGTTGTGGTTTCAGGCACAAGCTCAGGACTCCCACTCCTTGGGTCACATCCTAGCTCTGCCACGTACCAGCTGCAGAAATGGAGCCAGATTTACCCAATCTCATTGCCCCTCAGCCTCCTGGTTTGTTGAGAGCCTCCTTCCAGAGAGGCTGCCGTCAGAACCGGAGAGACGAGGCTCGCAACGCATGTAGCGAGATGTCTGGCACTCAGTAAATGGGAGGTGTAATCATCATCAGTGTCATTATTATTATTACTAATACAAGGTAACCTACTGCCAGCCTCTCTGGGGCCAACAATTAGGTGCTTATCTGGTGTGTGGAATGTATGAGGAAGATCCTCCCACCACCAAAATTGGGGCCACTCCCTGACCTCAGTTTCTAGCCTGGATCAGGCACCCCCAAGAGCGAGGGCACCTGGTGGAGGACACACCAGCTTTCTGTGGACACACCCAATGACACTTTTCGCCCTTCGTCTTGGCTTCTCTGATGTCCCGAGCCAACCCCGTGCCTTTGGTGTGTGTGCTGGGAGGGATCAAGCAAGGAGCCGCCATGTCAGGTTAGATTCAGAGACTCATGTAATGAGTGAGGTATACAGGGTGGTATCAGAAGGTGGCATGGTGAGCAGAGACAGCACACACAGCTTCCACAGTCTTGCAGAAGATGTTCAGTGCCTCGCTGTGCAAAATGTGGCTTGATCATTTGAAGAGTTCATTTATTTCTTTCTTTTACTGCCTTTAGACCTTAGGTCAGAGGTTGAATATCATACACACATGATTATTAACATTACCATCGCTGGTTTGCATGGAATCCCTCTTTTATCTGTCTCCTCTCCCTCCCTCCTTCCATCCTTCTTCCATCCTTCTCTCTCTCTCTTCCTTCCTTCCTCCTTCTTGTCCTCTTCCTTCAGCCTCACAAACTATGTCATGTAGCTCTTATATGTATTTTTAAATGATGTCACTGGCGTTGGATTACACATCTCCCTCTCTTCCCAGTCGCTTGTCAAACAAACGCTGTATTTCTAAGACCCGACCATGCTTTTTGTGTTCCTGCGTCTGCCTCATTGCAGGAGCTCCACGGAGGGTATCCCCACGTTCACCCAAGAGTCTCCCTGGAAACGGACACTCCACGGCTGCCAACTGCGAGACACCACAAAGAACACTGTGGGACACATCTTCGTACGTGTCCCTTCGTGGGTGTGTAAGAATTTCTTTGGGATGGATAGCCATGATAGAAATGGCTGAATCATGGGGTGTGGGTATACTTAATTTGATGAAATAGTGCCAGAATCCTTCCTCAGAGAATTGAAACCACCACACGTACCCAAGCAGAGCCTGAATATTCTAATGTCTATACATCCCTAGCAATACTTCACACTACGCATCCTCCTAATTTTCTCCACCCTCAAGGGCGTAAAGTAGTATCTTGTTTCAGTTTACATTTCTATGGTACCTAATGAGTTTGAATATCCCTTCATTTGCCTAGCTTTTTTGCAAACTGCCTATTCGAATTCTTTACCTATTTTCCCCTAAGGGTGTCTATCTTATTGCGTATCAGTTCACAGGTTGTTCTAGTTGTTGCTCAGTCGACAAGTCAAGTTGTGTCCAGCTCTTTGCAACCTCATGGACTGCACCAGGCCGGCTTATCTGTCCCTCACTGTCTCCCCGACTTTCCTCAAACTCACGCCCATTGATTCAATGACGCCATCCAACCATCTCATCCTCTGTCACCCTCTTCTCCTCCCGTCTTCAATTTTCCCAGCATCAGGGTCTTTTCCAATGAGTCGGCTTTTTGCATCAGGTGGCCAAAGTATTGGAGCTTCAGCTTCAGCGTCAGTCCTTCCAATGAATATTCAGGACTGACTTCCTTTAGGATGGACTAGTTGGATCTCCGGCAATCCAAGGGATGCTCAAGAGTCTTCCCCAGCACCACAATTTGAAAGCATCATTTCTTCAGTGCTCAGCCTACCATAGGCATTGGTCTCTTTTCCATCTTTTCCCCTGTTTCATGTTTGATTTTACAAATAATTTCTCCCATTCTGACAAACGCCCATTAAAGGTCTGTTTTACCCTCCTTTAAACCCAAATTCTTAATTTTATCATAATCAACCTAACCGATGTTTTGTTTTAATATCTTTGCTTTTAAAGTCTTAAGAAGTCATTCCTTGTCCCAGAGATTCAAAGATATTCTCCTTGATTTTTTTCTACTGACTTTATAATGATATCTCTTCCATATTGGTCTCTAATACTTCTAGACTTCACTTTCTTGTGTGGGGTCTGGGTTTATTTTCCTCCTCATAGTGAGCCAGTTTTCTTAATACCATTAATTAAGTGTACTGTATTTCCCCTATTAATAAACAGGGTTAAATAAAACTATTAAATTCTCTATTAAAATTTCCCCTATTAATTTGAGTTGCTACTTTACCGTATTTTATATATAGTACATAATATTACATTGAGTTCCCACGAGTTCTAAGCTCCTTCTCTGTGTCACTGACCCATTTATCTGTTCTTTCACTAACACCTCACTTAAAAAATACATTCCTTTTGTTTTGCAGTATGTCTAGTAGGGCAAGAAGCTTATTTCTTGCACCACCATCACCCTATCCTCACCGCTTACATCACCGTGCAGAAAACACATTGATCCTCTCCACCCTTCATGGGAACTATTTACTGACACCTGCCCCATCCTGGCCTCCCTGTCGGAAAAGACACATCCTACTCAAGAAGAGAAAGTCGAACCTGCCAAGGAAAATCTGCGCAATGTCTTTGCTGAGCTTTTATTTCCTGGAAACTTTTCCCCCCACCATCTCCTCCCTATCAGCATACTAAACACCAACTCCAGTAGCTCAGACACTTGAGGTTTTTAAAAAAATATATTTATTTACTTGTCTCATTTTGGGCTGGCTCGGTCTTCGTTGCTGCTCGTGGGGTTCTCTAGGTGCGGCAAGCAGTGACTACTGTGTAGCTGTGGCGCACGGGCTTCTCACGGCGGTGCCTTCTCGTTGGAGAGCCCTGGGCTCTAGGCGGGCAGGCTCAGTAGTTGCGGTGCTCCGGCTCAGTTGCCCCGCGGCACGTGGGATCGTCCCAGGCAAGCGATCAAACCGGTGGCCAATGCTTTCTAAGGCGGATTGTTAACCACTGGACCCTCAGGGAAGCCCCGACACTTGAGGTTTTATTCTGTTTCAAGTCCAGAGGTTGGAAGTCTATGCCTGAAGCAGATACTTCAGCGAGTCACCAAGAATGCAGGATTCCTCCTGCTTCTGGCGCCAATCTTTATCCTGCGATTTTTATCCTCAGAGTGGCGGGTCTGCCTCCGGGCACCTACATACCAGGTGGGAAGAAGGGGAAAGTCCAAACATGATGCTCTCCCTTTTATCAGCAAAACAAAAACTTCCCGGGAAAATGCAGCTGCTAGTTTTCAGCTGCTGTCTTACAGCTTCAAACTGGATCATGTGGCCACCCAGAGGTAGGGTGAACCTCTTTACTTAGGTCACGTGCCATGCCATGGCAACAGAGGGTCTCAGGTGGTGATGCGGTACAGAGAATGACGACCACCTCTTCGACTTCTGTCTTCTGGCCCACACACTTCCCCTCTGATCTCCTGCTGACTCTGGAGTCTAAATCTATCCAGGACGTCTCTGGGTTCTACCATCAGCAGAAAGAAGAATGCGGATGGGGTGGGTGGAGAATCAAAACGCACGGCTTCTCCTAAACTCTTTTCACCATCTTTTTTTTTTTTCAATTTTGGGGGCGTAATATTTATTTATTTGGCTGCACCAGGTCTTAGTTGCGGCACGTGGATTTATTTCCCTAACCAGGGATGTGGGGAGGGCCGAGTCTTAGCCACTGGACCAACAGGCAAGTCCAACAGATGTTACATCAGGAAAAAGATACGCTGTTTAAAACTGTTGAAGAACCTAGAAACTACTCCAATTCTTATCCAAAAATGAGTAAGTAAGTTGAAGCATGTTTACACAGTAACATACAGGGCAATGGTGAGAAGGAGACGTTCACATCTATAGACAAAAGTCTGGGTGAACTGAGAGCAAATACAATATTGAAGTCTGGATTCTGAAGACCAAAACTCCTGTCCCCAGATGTGTCTTGTTTCCTGGACCGCCACACCCTGCACCCTTCTCAGGGGCACTGCCCCCGCTGGTTGCTGCTGAAGGTAGGGTGATGGACTGCTTGGCCCTTACTAGGTGTCTCCACCTCCTTAACCATAGCTGATTAGATCCAGAGTCAGCATCTGACCCAAGAGCAGCCAATCAGACTTTTTCCTCTCTGTTGACTGTGAACTAAGACAATCCAATCACTGGAGCCAGTTGTCCCAGAAGTGATGAGAAAACAGAGGCCGCCCCTTGCAGAAAATGAGAAGACATCATGAAAGCAAGATTGCATAGGGAAAGAGTGAGCCGTCCTAGAACTATCTGTCGCATCGTTTTCCAACTGCAAGTCATAGACAGTCTGTTGATAGTGCACCTCCCTTTTTTAGCTTTGGCCAATAAGCAGCTCCGTTTTGTTTTCCACCAATATCTGGAATGATCTGCTTAGCATTGTCACAGCCTGCTTAAAAACCTCTGGTGGCTCCCTGACCTTTTAGGGAAACAAACCAGTTTCCAGGTATATTGGTCTTCTTTGTGTTCTCAGAAATACCCATCCTATCACCATCTTGCAGCCTGTGCACTTATCCTTTTATCTGGAATTCCAGGTCCCAGACATTCAAGGGGCTGGTCACTTTTCATCTTACACACTGTTGTTAAGTTGCTAAATTGTGTCTGACTCTTTGGGATCCCATGGACCACCAGCCTCTTTGGTCCATGGGATTTTCCAGATAAGAATACTGGAATGGGCTGCCATTTCCTTCTCTGGGGGATCTTCCCAAAACAGGGATAGAACCTGCTTCTCCTGCGTTAGCAGAAGGGTTCTTTACCATTGAACCACCAGAGAAACCCTTCATCTTGCAGGTCTCAGCTCAAATGCCTCCTCCTCTGAGAGGCCCTTTACATTAGTTTCTTCTTGCTGATATAACAAATGATCACAAACTTAGTCGCATACAACAGAAATACTGTCTTATGGTTCTGGAGGTCAGATGTTCACAGTGTTGTCTCACTGGGCTAAAATCAAGGCACTGGCAGACAGGACTGAATTCCTTTCGGGAGCTCTCAGGGAGAATCCGTTTCTGAGCCTTTTTCATTATCTACATTCCTAGGCTCATGGCCCCTTCCTTCATCTTCAAAGCCATCAGCAGCCATGAAATTAAAAAACGCTTACTCCTGGGAAGGAAAGTTATGACCAACCTAGACAGCATATTAAAAAGCAGAGACATTACTGTGCCAACAAAGGTCCATCTAGTCAAGGCTATGGTTTTTCCAGTAGTTATGTATGGATGTGAGAGTTGGACTATAAAGAAAGTTGAGCACTGAAGAATTGATGCCTTTGAACTGTGGTGTTGGAGAAGACTCTTGAGAGTCCCTTGGACTGCAAGGAGATCCAACCAGTCCATCCTAAAAGGAATCAGTACTGGGTGTTCATTGGAAGGACTGATGTTGAAGCTGAAGCTCCAACACTTTGGCCACCTGATGCGAAGAGCTGACTCATTTGAAAAGACCCCGATGCTGGGAAAGATTGAGGGCAGGAGGAGAAAGGGATGACAGAGGAGGAGACGGTTGGATGGCATCACTGACTTGATGGACATGGGTTTGGGTGGACTTCGGGAGCTGGTGATGGACAGGGAGGCCTAGCATACTGAGGTTCATGGGGTTGCAAAGAGTCGGACACGACTGAGTGACTGAACTGAACTGATTCCTAGGCTCACGGCCCCTTCCTTCATCTTCAAAGCCATTAGCATAGCATCGTCCAGTCTCTCTCTCATTTTGACTCTCTACCCTGCTTCCTTCTTATAAGGGCCCTTTGGATTGTATTGGCCTCTCCCTCTCAAAATCCTTAATTTAGTCACAGCTGCAACATCCTTTGCCATGTAAAGTCATGAAGCTCCCCTGGTGGCTCAGACAGTAAAGAACCTGCCCGCAGTGCTGGAGACCTGGGTTTGATTCCTGGGTCGTGAAGAACCCTTGAAGAAGGAAATGGCAACACACTCCAGTATCCTTGCCTGGAGAATCTCATGGACAGAGGAGCCTGGTGTGCTGCAGTTCATGGGGTCACAAAGAGTCGGACACGACTGAGCAACTAACACACATGAAGTCACATATTCACAGATTTCAAGGATTAGGATGTGGACACCTTGGGATGAGGGTGGAGGTGGCTACTGCTCCCCCACACCCTTCCGACCATCTGGTATAAATACGCCCCTCCCCCATCATTCTTTTTCTTCCCCCAGGCCTATTCTCCTTTACTCATATCACTTACACACTTATTAGAGTATAAAATGTGTTTGCCTATCTTTTCTGTTCTGCCCGCTGTAGTATCCGCAGCATGTAGACCCATTCCTGGCAGGAAATCGTTAATCGACATTTGTGAATGAACTGAAAAGCTGATCGAAGCAATCTCTGTTTCCTGCAGTCACGAAGATGACCCAACAAAGTAAACGGCAGTGCAGAGGGGCCAGTGACTTGTTCCTGGCCGCCGGCCGTTCAAGGAAGAGACTGTACACACGGAGCCCGCTTCTCAGATGCTTTATTTCTGGGATCAAATCTGGGTCACAACTGCAGAGAAGGTGGACTCTGGACCTGAGGAGACTGAGGTGCAGCCTTCGCCCTGGGTGTTATAGGAACTGTCTTCAGGATCCGACAGGGACTGGTCTCTCCACTGTCTGGGGAGGGGGATCTTGACTCCAGGTGGAGGGCGGCGCTGGAGAGATGAGCAACCTCAACATTTTAGGGAAGGAACTGGGGTCTGGAAGGAGTGTCAGGGTCCCTGCACGGGTGGGGACTTGTGGGGGGATTGAGGGGATGAGGGGAGTCCAGAATGCCCGGTCCAAGAATGAATCACGAATTGGACTTGATAGTGTCCTGGATCCACTTGGTGAAGCGACAGAGGTTGGTGTAGACGCCGGGTCTGTTGGGCTGGGCACAGGGGAAGTCTCCCCAGGACACGAGGCCCTGCAGAGAGCCATTGCAGACCACGGGGCCCCCAGAATCACCCTGTGGAGGAGAGAGGGAGGCACAGAGAGGCAGCCATGTGGGGAGGTGGAGGGAGGGGTCACACAGATGAGGAAGACACCAGAGGGCGAGACACAGGCAAAGAGACACACGGAGAGCATATTACTCTTTCACCCCAAGCCCACCCTTCAGAAACCTCCTTTGTCCCTCTCTGGGCTTCCCAGGTGGTTCAGATGGTATAGAATCTGCATGCAGGAGACCTGGGTTTGATTACCTGGACCAGGAAGACCCTCCCTGGAGAAGGGAATGGCTACCTACTCCAGTATACTTGCCTGGAGAATCCCATGGACAGAGGAGCCTGGCGGGCTATAGTCCACGAGGTCGCAGAGAGTCGGACACGACTGGGTGACTAACACGCACTGACCCTTTGTCCTGCTCTACCCAGAGCCCAACCTCTTTTCTGTCTGTCTCCCTCACGGCCTGTCTCTGGGTTTCCTTCTCTTTCTCACTCTTCCCTCCAACCTTGGAATACTGAGTTTCTCCTCCTGGACACGCCTTCCTTTCCCTTCCTCATTCTCACCCATCCTTGATACCAATCCGCCTTGTACCTATACCTCACTTTCGCAGAGGAGTAGTCGTTAACCCCTCGGTGAAGCTTTTTCAGCCTGGCACTGCTAACATTCTGTGGGCTTACTCAGTCCTGTAGTCGTGTCTGACTCTGCGATCCCATGGACTGTGGCCCACCAGGCTTTTCTGTCCATGATTCTCCTGGCAAGAATACTGGAGTGGGTTGTTATTTCCTCCTCCAAGGGACCTTCCTGACTCAGGGATGGAACCTGTGCCCCTGGTGGCTTTGGCACTGGCAGGTGGATTCTTTACCACTGAGCCACCTGGGAAACCCACTGGGACTACACAGTTCTTCACTGTGGGCAGAGGTCCTGTGCATTGTAGGAACTTTAGCAGCAGCCCTCCAGACACTACACACCAGGAGCTCCCTCCCTCCCCAGACACAATGAGACGACCAAAAACATCTCCAGGCATTGTCACATGTTCCCCGGGGGTTCAGAATTGAGGATCGCTCTCCCGGACTAATTTGGGTTGCCTGTGCTTAATTCCCTTAGCGCCCTGTAATTATCCTTCTTATAGTAATACTCGGCATTTTTCCTGTCACTTCATGTTTATGTTTATGCAAAATCCCTCTGACCTGGCTTCTTCTCATATTATAATGCAGATGCTGTTTTGCAGGCAAAAAAAGCTTTGCTGCCCCAGTCGGTAAATTTCCACTTTCTTGCGGTTTAATTTCTCTCTTTTTTGTTCACTCTTGTTTAATATCCCTGTAGAGTTCCTTTCGCTAGGCAGTGAGTTAACTGCTCTGAGCCTTGGCTCTTTGTCTGTAAAACAGAGTTAATAATTATGGTTAAATGGGTTAATTGAGCTGATGCTTCTGAACCACTTAAAAAGAGTGTCTGGCAATTAATTAGCTCCTATTATTATTATAGTATTAGTATGATTGTTATTACTTCTTGCTTTTAGTGGCCACGCCCAGACCACATTCGAGTATGAAAAAGCCACTTGAGGTTTAGGAAAAAAAAAAAAAAACCAAGGTACTACCCTTGGCTACAGAAAGGCTATGTATTTTACGATGTTGACATCTGGATACTGAGTGAAGTAAGACAAAGAAGGAGAAACATCTCTTTTATGTGGAATCTAAAAAGAAATGATAGACATGATCTTATTTACAAAACAGAAAGAGAGTCACAGGCTTAGAGAACAATTTATGCGTGACAAGGGGAACGGATAGTTAGGGAGTTTGAGATGGACACGTACATGCTGCTCTATTTCAAATGGATAACCAATAAGGACCTACTGTAGAGAATGCGGAACTCAATGTCATGTGGTAGCCTAGATGGGAGGGGAGTATGGATACATATATGTGTGTGACTGGTTCCCTTTGCTGTTCACCAGAAACTGTCACAACATTGTTAATTGACTCCACTCCAATACAAACTTTAAAGCTTTTTTTTTTTTTTTAAGATTTTGGTATCTGAATCAGATGTGCTTTCTTCTCATAAAAACCCCTCCATCCAGATGTGTGTGCTTTAGTGTTAACTGGGAACAGAGATTAATCTGGTAGACCTGGAAAGTTTTTGCAGTTGTTACGTTTGTAAGATTTTTGGAGTAGGGGAGCTTTCCCCAGACATCAGAATGGGTCTGGAGTGCTGTCTGCACCCATAGCTTACTAAACACCAGTATTACTGAACATACATCCTGCCAGCAGGAGCTTGTTAATTTACATTCCTTTTGAGGGAGGAGGGCTCCTTTGGAGGTGGTGACAGGGGTGGGGAGTGGGGAGGTTCCCAGGTGGCACTAGTGGTAAAGAACCCACCTGCCAAATGCAGGAAATCCAGGTTTGATCCCTGGGTTGGGAAGATACCCTGGAGAAGGAAATGGCAAGCCACTCCATTATTCTCGGCCTGGAGAGTCCCATGGACAGAAAAGCCTGGTGGGCTACAGTCCATGGGATCACACAGAGTCAGACTAGACTGAAGCAACTTAGCACGCATCCAGACCCTTTGGGGACCTGACTAAGGGTCCTGAGCTGTAACATTAATTTCTCTCATCCTCAACAAATAGAGCGGCCATGAGAACGTAAAGAAGCTGTGTCCTGGGAATCAAGAAGTATTTGCTGAACACTGGGTTCCACTCATCCTTCCACTCTCAACCTCTGTCCCCTAAACATGCTGGCTCTTTTTTTTTTATTCATTGAATCAGTGGAACTCCTTCCTGCCTCAGGGCTTTTGCACATGCTTTACTTACTCTTAACTTGTGAAAGGCTGGCTCCTGTGTGTCATTCAATCTCTGCTCAGATGTCACCTCTTCAAGGTCCTTCCAACCACCTTTTCATATGTTGCTTCCCCATCACTTGCTATCATAAAACTACATTTTATTTTCTTCATGGTCCTTACCACTTTCTGAAATTATGCTGTTTACGCGGTTTCTTGACCACAGAATTGTTTTTTAAAAAATTTATTTACTACACCAATAACTTTGTGATCAATCCTGTCTATTAAGTACTGCCTTTAAAAAAATACCCCTAGTTCCTGTTTTCCTTTTTTGAGATGTTTTACGAGCATTTGTCAGAAAACATTCCTACTACAGATTTTGTGGGGATAAGACTCTTAAGACCGCACTTGCCTGAAAAGTGCCAAAATAAATAAGACAATCCTATGGTGTTTATCAAGGCTTCCCTGGTGGCTCAGATGGTAAAGAATCTGCCTGCCATGCAGGTGACCTGGGTTCAAGCCCTGGGTGGGGAAGATCCCCTGGAGGAGGGTGTGGCAGCCCACTCTAGGATTCTTGTCTGGGAAATCCCATGGACAGAGGAGCTTGGCGGGCTACATACATTCCATGGGGTCGCAAGGAGTCAGACACGACTGAGCAATTGAACACACATGATGTATGTGGTATGAAGGGTGGCCACTTAGATGTGGGATCTTTTTTCTGGGCACACCCTGCCTGTCCAACAACACAGGCTTGATCTCTCCCTGGAGATGAGTGCTGCCTGACACAGTGGCCACTAGCTACATGGTGTTCTTGAGCACTTGAGACACGGCTAGCCCCGACTGAGATATGCTGTCAATGGAAAAGGACACACTGGCGGAAACAAAAAGCAAACAAGAAAAAAAAAAACAGGAAAAAGCAAAACCATTGAAAAACATCCATACTAGCTTTCAAAGACTTACTATGAGACTCAAAGGATGTAAAACATCTCATTCCTAATTCTTACATATTAATTACATTTTGAAACGGTGGTACTTAGGATACATCAGAGAAGGCAATGGCACCCCACTCCAGTACTCTTGCCTGGAAAATCCCATGGACAGAGGAGCGTGGTAGGCTGCAGTCCATGGGGTCGCAAAGAGTCTAAGCAACTTCACTTTCACTTTTCACTTTCAAGCATTGGAGAAGGAAATGGCAACCCACTCCAGTGTTCTTGCCTGGAGAATCTCAGGAACAGTGGAGCCTGGTGGGCTGCCCATCTATCGGGTCGCACAGATTCGGACATGACTGAAGTGACTTAGCTGCAGCAGCAGCAGCAGCAGGATACATGGGATGAAATAGGATATATTATTATTGCACGTGGCCTACCAGGCTCCTCTGTCTATGGGATTCTCCAGGCAAGAATACTGGAGTGAGTTGCCATTTCCTTCTCCAGGGGATCTCCCCACTCAGGGACCAAACTTTTGTCTCCTCACTGACAGGTACATCTTTACCACTGAGCCACCATTATTATTATTATCGTCATTATCGTTATTATTATTTGCTGGGTCTTCATTGCAGCACGTGGGCTTAGTTGTCCCATGGCATGTGGGAATTTATTTCCTGAACCAGGGATCAAACCCATGTCCCCTGTGATGCAAGGTAGATTCTCAACCATTGGGCCACCAGGGAAATCCCAAACTATATTAGTAAAATAGTTAATTTCACCTGTTTGTTTTTACTTTTTTTTTTTTTACATGTAACTATGGGTGAAAGCTTTACTCATTCAGTTGTGTCTGACTCTCTGTGTGACCCCATGGACAGTATCCCATCCGGCTCCTCTGTCCATGGGATTCTCCAGGCAAGAATACTGCAGTGGATTGCCATGCCTTCCTCCAGGGAATCTTTTTGACCCAGGGATTAAACCTGGGTCTCCTGCAGTGGACACAGATTCTTTACTCTCTGAGCCACCAGGGAAACCCAGGAAGTTACACGTAATTACCGGAATGTTTAAAATTACCCATAAGGCTCGCTTGATATTTTTACTTGAAAGCATTGCTCCAGAATATGAGCTCTGTGGGAACAGAGGGTCTCACTGATTTGATCATCATGGGGTCCCCAGGACACAGCAAGGTTCCGGGTACATAGGTGGTTTCAGTGTGTATCAACTGAATGAATGGAAAAGTCTCCAGCCTTACCTGGCAAGAGTCTCTGCCCGCCTGGTCCCCAGCGCAGAACATGGTGTTATCTACTTGATTTGGATAGGCCTTCTTGCACTGCTCGTCACTCAGCACTGTGACATTCAGGCACTGGAGGGCTTTGGGGAAGGTAACTGTTGAAAAGAGAGACCACAGAGTGGAGGCAGGTGGTGAGGAAGACGGGGTGGGGCAGAGTGCTCAGAGGTGGAGAAGGCAGACATAGGTGGGCATCGAGAGAGAGAGACCCGAGCACTCACCCTGGGGACTGCTGGTTGTTCCCCAGCCAGACACCAGACAGCTGGTCCCAACAGAGGGACAACGGGAGGCGATGCTGATGGGCCTGACATACGGAGTCTCGCGGATCCTTTTGTTCAGTTTGATG
Source organism: Madoqua kirkii (assembly GCA_006408675.1). Classification (NCBI taxonomy): domain Eukaryota; kingdom Metazoa; phylum Chordata; class Mammalia; order Artiodactyla; family Bovidae; genus Madoqua; species Madoqua kirkii. The sequence goes on from SJYC01095378.1 coordinate 14,736, forward strand.
AGCATGAGGTCATTGGAATGGCCGGGGTGGGAGTAGCCAGGGTGGGGGATGGATTTGATGCCTTCGAACAGCTGCTGCCCAGACTCATATATGGGTGACAGCGAGTGGTGGCCAAGACGGACTCTGAAGAATCTGAGGAAGGTGGGTGCTGATCACCCCACTGACTGATCTAAACCCCCATATGCAATGCCAAATCCCATGCCAAACCTACCCCCAACCCCAACTTCACAGCTATCCTCAAATCCATCCCGACACCATCTTTGCCTGCGACCCTTTGCCTAACCCTGCCCCAGTCACATGGCAAATGCATCTCCAGCCTGTTCCCAGCGCCAGCTCTAATCTTTTCCCCACAGAAGGTGAAGTGAAAGTTGCTCAGTTGTGTCCAACTCTTTGCGATCCCATGGACTGTAGCCCACCAGGCTCCTCTGTCCATGGGATTCTCCAGGCAAGAATACTGGCAGTGGGGTGCCATTTCCTCCTCCAGGGGATTTTCCCTACCCAGGGATCGAACCAGGTCTCCTGATTCATAACCATCCAGCGCTTGCATTTCTAGCCTCAAATCCAGCTCATCCCTAACTCCCATCCCCTACCACAATCCCCTCCCAGTCTAAGGTCATCCCCACCCTACTCTCCTCCCCAGCTCCATTCTAAATCCCATCCCCAACTCTGCCACCTCCTGTTCCCTCGACCCCATCCCATCCTCACCAGACCCCCCCATGCCCCTCCGCTAGCCCTCCACTTGGAACCCCACTCACTGCTTGCGGCAATGGGCAGCCGTGAGCAGCCACTGCGGGTCCACCAGCACGGCCCCACAGTAGAGCTTGTTGAGTCTCATCAACAGTGCACCCTGCCACGGCTGGCTGTTCCTCTCGCAGTCGGTCCCATTCACAATGCGGCTACTGCTCTCATCCGACCGGGTGTCCTCCGTCGCCCCAGGCCTGAGGTCCCGGGTGCTCCCAGAGGGCCGGATGGCAGACGGGTCGTCGCAAGAAGCCACATCGTTTGCAAGAACCGGGCCTAGGGGCAGAAAGTGGGCGTGATGGAGCTCGGAGGCGGGGCCAGTCGACGGATTAGGGGCGGGGCTAGGGCCCTAAGGGGTGGGGCCTAGTTTCCAAAAGTGAGGAAGTCAAGCCTTCGATAGAGCCCGAGTTTGGGCTTGTGTGGGCAGGGCCTGAATTGTGGGTGGGGCTTGGAATCGATTTGGGCGAGGCCAAGGCCAGGGTCAAGTGGAGAAGTGATTCTACAGAGTCCTGACGTTGGAGGAAGAGGCCAGGGCTGAGTTCTAGGAACTGTGGCCAGGACTGGAGGTGGAACCTGGCCCAAGGAGGTAAACCCAAAGAAGCTGGGGCTTTTCTTGATGGAGGGGCACAGCCCAAGGGCCCCAGAGTGTGGATAAAGTCTGGACCAGGGGTATGGTTGAGGACAAGAGGCAGAGCTAGGAAAAGTGCTCAGACTGGGGCAGGGGGAAAGGGTTCATCGGAGTGGGGGGGTGGAGAGCAGGGCTGTTTTGTGAATTCAAAAACACAAATGTGCACCCTTCTTCCTCACACAAACCTGCACGAAGGGATCCAGATAACTTACTCCATCACCAGACATCCATCACCTGTTCATCGCCTGTCTGTGACGGCTGTCACAGACATGCACACACACAGCGACATGAATCATCCCCACATGCAGCTCTCCCTCGTGGTGCACACGCTCCCCAAGTACACTCATTTGGAGGAGGCTGACACTTTCCCAGTGGTCATGTATGGATGTGAGAGTTGGACTATAAAGAAAGCTGAGCGCTGAAGAATCGATGTTTTGAACTGTGGTGTTGGAGAAGATTCTTGAGAGGCCCTTGGACTGCAAGGAGATCCAACCAGTCTATCCTAAAGGAGATCAGTCCTGAATATTTACTGGAGCTGAATATTCATGCTGAAGCTGAAGCTTCAATACGTTGGCCACCTGTTGCGAAGAACTGACTTATTGGAATAGACCCTGATGCTGGGAAAGATTGAAGGTGGGAGGAGAAGGGGATGACAGAGGATGAAATGGTTAGATGGTATCACCGACTTGATGGACATGAGTTTGAGTAAGCTCTGGGAATTGGTGATGGACAGGGAAGCCAGGCGTGCTGCAGTCCATGGGATTGCAAAGAGTTGGACACAACTGAGTGACTGAAATGAACTGACATGATCTCACTCACCCACACACAGTATCTTAGTGACCTCTCCCTATATATATAT
>SJYC01095379.1:0-28196 GCA_006408675.1 Madoqua kirkii
AAAAAAAAAAACAGGAAAAAGCAAAACCATTGAAAAACATCCATACTAGCTTTCAAAGACTTACTATGAGACTCAAAGGATGTAAAACATCTCATTCCTAATTCTTACATATTAATTACATTTTGAAACGGTGGTACTTAGGATACATCAGAGAAGGCAATGGCACCCCACTCCAGTACTCTTGCCTGGAAAATCCCATGGACAGAGGAGCGTGGTAGGCTGCAGTCCATGGGGTCGCAAAGAGTCTAAGCAACTTCACTTTCACTTTTCACTTTCAAGCATTGGAGAAGGAAATGGCAACCCACTCCAGTGTTCTTGCCTGGAGAATCTCAGGAACAGTGGAGCCTGGTGGGCTGCCCATCTATCGGGTCGCACAGATTCGGACATGACTGAAGTGACTTAGCTGCAGCAGCAGCAGCAGCAGGATACATGGGATGAAATAGGATATATTATTATTGCACGTGGCCTACCAGGCTCCTCTGTCTATGGGATTCTCCAGGCAAGAATACTGGAGTGAGTTGCCATTTCCTTCTCCAGGGGATCTCCCCACTCAGGGACCAAACTTTTGTCTCCTCACTGACAGGTACATCTTTACCACTGAGCCACCATTATTATTATTATCGTCATTATCGTTATTATTATTTGCTGGGTCTTCATTGCAGCACGTGGGCTTAGTTGTCCCATGGCATGTGGGAATTTATTTCCTGAACCAGGGATCAAACCCATGTCCCCTGTGATGCAAGGTAGATTCTCAACCATTGGGCCACCAGGGAAATCCCAAACTATATTAGTAAAATAGTTAATTTCACCTGTTTGTTTTTACTTTTTTTTTTTTTTCACATGTAACTATGGGTGAAAGCTTTACTCATTCAGTTGTGTCTGACTCTCTGTGTGACCCCATGGACAGTATCCCATCCGGCTCCTCTGTCCATGGGATTCTCCAGGCAAGAATACTGCAGTGGATTGCCATGCCTTCCTCCAGGGAATCTTTTTGACCCAGGGATTAAACCTGGGTCTCCTGCAGTGGACACAGATTCTTTACTCTCTGAGCCACCAGGGAAACCCAGGAAGTTACACGTAATTACCGGAATGTTTAAAATTACCCATAAGGCTCGCTTGATATTTTTACTTGAAAGCATTGCTCCAGAATATGAGCTCTGTGGGAACAGAGGGTCTCACTGATTTGATCATCATGGGGTCCCCAGGACACAGCAAGGTTCCGGGTACATAGGTGGTTTCAGTGTGTATCAACTGAATGAATGGAAAAGTCTCCAGCCTTACCTGGCAAGAGTCTCTGCCCGCCTGGTCCCCAGCGCAGAACATGGTGTTATCTACTTGATTTGGATAGGCCTTCTTGCACTGCTCGTCACTCAGCACTGTGACATTCAGGCACTGGAGGGCTTTGGGGAAGGTAACTGTTGAAAAGAGAGACCACAGAGTGGAGGCAGGTGGTGAGGAAGACGGGGTGGGGCAGAGTGCTCAGAGGTGGAGAAGGCAGACATAGGTGGGCATCGAGAGAGAGAGATCCGAGCACTCACCCTGGGGACTGCTGGTTGTTCCCCAGCCAGACACCAGACAGCTGGTCCCAACAGAGGGACAACGGGAGGCGATGCTGATGGGCCTGACATACGGAGTCTCGCGGATCCTTTTGTTCAGTTTGATGAGCATGAGGTCATTGGAATGGCCGGGGTGGGAGTAGCCAGGGTGGGGGATGGATTTGATGCCTTCGAACAGCTGCTGCCCAGACTCATATATGGGTGACAGCGAGTGGTGGCCAAGACGGACTCTGAAGAATCTGAGGAAGGTGGGTGCTGATCACCCCACTGACTGATCTAAACCCCCATATGAATGCCAAATCCCATGCCAAACCTACCCCCAACCCCAACTTCACAGCTATCCTCAAATCCATCCCGACACCATCTTTGCCTGCGACCCTTTGCCTAACCCTGCCCCAGTCACATGGCAAATGCATCTCCAGCCTGTTCCCAGCGCCAGCTCTAATCTTTTCCCCACAGAAGGTGAAGTGAAAGTTGCTCAGTTGTGTCCAACTCTTTGCGATCCCATGGACTGTAGCCCACCAGGCTCCTCTGTCCATGGGATTCTCCAGGCAAGAATACTGGCAGTGGGGTGCCATTTCCTCCTCCAGGGGATTTTCCCTACCCAGGGATCGAACCAGGTCTCCTGATTCATAACCATCCAGCGCTTGCATTTCTAGCCTCAAATCCAGCTCATCCCTAACTCCCATCCCCTACCACAATCCCCTCCCAGTCTAAGGTCATCCCCACCCTACTCTCCTCCCCAGCTCCATTCTAAATCCCATCCCCAACTCTGCCACCTCCTGTTCCCTCGACCCCATCCCATCCTCACCAGACCCCCCCATGCCCCTCCGCTAGCCCTCCACTTGGAACCCCACTCACTGCTTGCGGCAATGGCAGCCGTGAGCAGCCACTGCGGGTCCACCAGCACGGCCCCACAGTAGAGCTTGTTGAGTCTCATCAACAGTGCACCCTGCCACGGCTGGCTGTTCCTCTCGCAGTCGGTCCCATTCACAATGCGGCTACTGCTCTCATCCGACCGGGTGTCCTCCGTCGCCCCAGGCCTGAGGTCCCGGGTGCTCCCAGAGGGCCGGATGGCAGACGGGTCGTCGCAAGAAGCCACATCGTTTGCAAGAACCGGGCCTAGGGGCAGAAAGTGGGCGTGATGGAGCTCGGAGGCGGGGCCAGTCGACGGATTAGGGGCGGGGCTAGGGCCCTAAGGGGTGGGGCCTAGTTTCCAAAAGTGAGGAAGTCAAGCCTTCGATAGAGCCCGAGTTTGGGCTTGTGTGGGCAGGGCCTGAATTGTGGGTGGGGCTTGGAATCGATTTGGGCGAGGCCAAGGCCAGGGTCAAGTGGAGAAGTGATTCTACAGAGTCCTGACGTTGGAGGAAGAGGCCAGGGCTGAGTTCTAGGAACTGTGGCCAGGACTGGAGGTGGAACCTGGCCCAAGGAGGTAAACCCAAAGAAGCTGGGGCTTTTCTTGATGGAGGGGCACAGCCCAAGGGCCCCAGAGTGTGGATAAAGTCTGGACCAGGGGTATGGTTGAGGACAAGAGGCAGAGCTAGGAAAAGTGCTCAGACTGGGGCAGGGGGAAAGGGTTCATCGGAGTGGGGGGGTGGAGAGCAGGGCTGTTTTGTGAATTCAAAAACACAAATGTGCACCCTTCTTCCTCACACAAACCTGCACGAAGGGATCCAGATACCTTACTCCATCACCAGACATCCATCACCTGTTCATCGCCTGTCTGTGACGGCTGTCACAGACATGCACACACACAGCGACATGAATCATCCCCACATGCAGCTCTCCCTCGTGGTGCACACGCTCCCCAAGTACACTCATTTGGAGGAGGCTGACACTTTCCCAGTGGTCATGTATGGATGTGAGAGTTGGACTATAAAGAAAGCTGAGCGCTGAAGAATCGATGTTTTGAACTGTGGTGTTGGAGAAGATTCTTGAGAGGCCCTTGGACTGCAAGGAGATCCAACCAGTCTATCCTAAAGGAGATCAGTCCTGAATATTTACTGGAGCTGAATATTCATGCTGAAGCTGAAGCTTCAATACGTTGGCCACCTGTTGCGAAGAACTGACTTATTGGAATAGACCCTGATGCTGGGAAAGATTGAAGGTGGGAGGAGAAGGGGATAACAGAGGATGAAATGGTTAGATGGTATCACCGACTTGATGGACATGAGTTTGAGTAAGCTCTGGGAATTGGTGATGGACAGGGAAGCCAGGCGTGCTGCAGTCCATGGGATTGCAAAGAGTTGGACACAACTGAGTGACTGAAATGAACTGACATGATCTCACTCACCCACACACAGTATCTTAGTGACCTCTCCCTATATATATATATTTATATATGTGTGTGTGTGTGTGTGTGTGTGTGTGTGTGTGTGTATTTACTCTGGGCACAGACATGTAGAGACTGCCCCTCACTTCTGCACACAGCACAATAGTATAGTGACAAGGCTAGACAGACTCTGTGGACCAAGCATGACACAGGGCAAGTCACCTAGCCTCATTCACTGTCACACAGCCACTGTCTCATGGTGACAGCCTCTTCCGCACACTCGGTCTGTCACAGGAGTGATGAGAACTCCACACACACCACTGTGTGGTCACACATACAACCCTATAAACATGCAGTCATGGGGGCTTCCCTGGTGGTTCAGTGGCTAAGACTCAGAGCTCCTGATGCAGGGGGCCCAGGTTCGATCCATGGTCAGGGAGTTAGATCCTACAAACACACAGCCACATACAGTCACCCATACATAGAGCCTTAATCAGTCACACAAAGTTGTTGTTGTTCAGTCATTCAATCGTGTCTGACTCTTTGCAACCCTGTGTATGGGCTGCAGCATGCCAGGCCTCCCTGTCTCTCACCCTCTCATGAAGTTTGCCCAAGTTCATGTCCATTGCATCACTGATGCCATCCAGCCATCTCATCCTCTGTCATCCCTTTCTCCTCCTGCCTTCAGTCTTTCCCAGCATCAGTGCCTTTTCCAGTGAGTTGGCTCTTCGCATCAGGTGGCCAAAATACTGGAGCTGCAGCTTCAGCATCAGTCCTTCCAATGAGTGTTTCAGGATTGATTTCCCTTAAGATGGACTGGTTTGATCTCCTTGCTGTCAAACCAGTGAGCAATACCTGTAGCCATCACAAAGAGAGCCACCCATAACCACCTATAACCTTGCCCCCAGCCAAAATCACACAATCACAGACGGCTACCTGAAGGCACCTAGCCACACATTTTCATGGCACCAAGCACTTTTGTCAGACCTGTGATGCAGGGACAGAAACCAGCGGGCATCCATACACACAGCTGAACAGCCACGCACGCATTAGCACTCACAGCGCACACACAGCCACACACACAATCTTTGAGTCACACACATCGCCTTAGATGTACACACACACTCAGTCACACAGTCACATGTACAGTCTCAAAGAGTAGTCGCACCTGTCACAGATAGTCACTTGATATGGGAAAAAGCAACGCACACACACTTACACTCACACACACACACACGAACACTCACGTACGTAGCAGTCCCACCGCCAACACACAATCACAAATGCAGATTCGCAGTCACCCGACCCTGGGGCCATTACTAGTCACACGGGGTCCTCCTGGATCACAGAGTCCCTGACAGCTTCTCACCCCCCAGCACGGTTGGCCTGTGTGCACACACTGGGGTCCTGGTTACCTGTCGCCCCCAGAATCAGGGCTGCGATTAGAGCAGGGACCATCCAGGACCAGGGGGCTCCTCTCTCGGAGGTGCGCTGCGTCTTCCCTGCGCCTTCTCTCGTTGGGCTTCCCTGCCCTTCTCCCTCTGCTCTAGGCTTCTCTCTGTGTTCCGCTTGCCTTGGAATCTTTCTGAGTCTCTTTCAGTATTAAGGCGCCCAACCAGTGTCTCTTTCTCCCTTATTTCAGACAGCTTTATTGAGGGATGACTGAGCTACAATAAAATGCTCATGTTCAATATGTACAACGTGGTGCGTTCTTACTCACATTCATCCAACCATCACCCCAACCAGGATAACAAATGTATCCATCAACTCCAAAATTTGTTCATGCCCTTTTATGTGTTTCTGTGCTTCTCAATTAACCTCTCTTTCTCCACACCCTGGGTCTCTTTCTGTATCTTTTCTGTTATCTCTTTCTTTTCTGACTCTACCCTTCCCTGTTTCCTGTCTCTGAATCTTCTTCATCTTCTTCCCCTTCTTCCTCCTTCTCTCTCTCTCTGTCATTGAGTGGTATATCTCCGCATCTTTCTGTCCCTCTGTCTCCCTTGCTGTCCATTTGGGGCCAGGAAGACTCTGGCCACGTTGCCGAGGAACCCCCTCAACGCCTCCTCCTGACCCACATCCAGGACCTGGTGCCTTGGGGGTGGAAAGGGGCAGGGATCTGGTCTAGGGGCCCCCGCAGATGCCTTCCACAGACTGCTGCCCACAGCCAGGTGTGGGCGAGAGTTGGGCAGGGCTACCTGCCAATGGGGAAGGAAGCCAAGAGGCTGGGAGAAGGGGTGGGTGGCTCCTGGCCTCTCAGGAAATGGGGCGCTGGGTGGGGACCCGAAGGGTGCCTACTCCCTCCCTGGTTCCGGGCCATTCAGGGCTGCCTCTCCTGGCCTCTTACCATCCAGGCCCTTCTTTCGGTCTGCCCCCCAGCTCTCTGCATCTGTCTTTAACTGTGTCTCCAAGTCTCTGTCTCTGCTAGGATGTAAGAGCCAAGGACTCTCCAACACCTACTTCCTGAACACCTACTATGTGCCAACTCAGGTCTCTCTGTGAACAAAACCAGACAAGGGCGTCTGGAGATGCTGCTTTTGCAGAGCTCGTGTTCTTTGAGGGCAAAACTCGACGTGTCTTGTCCACCTCTATAATCCAGAACCATTGACTGGGAGGATTTAGAGCCCGAGGCTGGTTTCAGTGTGTAGGGAAAAAAAGTCAAGACATAAGAGTCTGAGGCTTATTTTGCCTATTGCAATGAATATTTCATGCATTAATGTGACAAATACTGCATCCTACTTCTTTTTTAGTCTCTTAAACTTAGCTCACTCACCTTTTTAATCCCAAATTCCAGAAAGGCTTTTTGTTTGTTTGCTTTGGTTTGGGGGGAGTTCTTTTTTGCATTTTAATTTATTATTGAAGTAGAGTTGATTTACCATGTTGTGCTAATTTCAAATTTCACCTTCCTTTGGTTCTTCAGACATCTAAGTGTGTTTTTCTCAGCTCTAAAGATTCTTAGGATCTAGAGACCGTCTGGAATGGCCACCCTGTGATGATTTCTGACATCATTCTACCCTGCAGGGCAAAACTAAGGTTGCCATTCATCTTGGCGAAGCAAATGGACTGTGGTCTCTGACCCTCCCTCTGATCCTAACTTCTGCTCCAAAGTTCAGCTCCCATGTTGGACCCTCGTTTCCCTTTCTCTGGGGACCCACTTACTGCTCCATTCAGCTTCCCGGGAGGATTGCTGGCTTAGCTGGCCTTTTGTCTTTCTCAGAGCTCGTGCAGTGGGACTAAGTGAGGAGGGTCTTTCTGAGGACAGGGCATGAACGTCAGTGTGGGGTGGTGCGCAGTGCCTGCGGGTGGAAGAAGCCCAGCAGGTGCACGCAAGCCTGGGTCTTCACCCAGTTCTGCCTGTCTGCTCCCCTCATTTAGAGGGAGCGCCTCTGGGCTCTCCATTTCCCTGCCCATCCCCCTCCTCTCCCCTCAACTGGACTGCAGTGTGATCTTTCGCATAGCTGCCTCCAATCTGTCCGTCCTTTTCTCAAGGCCCTCAGGATCAAGGTCAAGTTCTCCCGCCTGGCACTCAGGACCCAGCGCCATCTTCCACTGACCTACATTCCCAGCCCCATCACCCACTTCTCCAGCCTCAAACCCCAGCCCCCACCATCCTGGATAATTTACCATATCAAGGACACATCGGAAGTTCTCACCACCACCCCCTGCCCCGCCCAGATTTTTCTACCGGTCGTTAGCATCCTGAGAATGCTCCCGACCCAAGCACCTCCATACTGCATACTCAAATTCAGCCTCCCTTCTCCAGCCCTCCCAGCCCCAGCTCACCCTGCTCACCTCCCATTATCTCTCCCTTCTGGTCCATCCCGCGTGTGGTCCCAGAGCTGCTCATACTCACACTCTCCCCATGGCTCCCCAATACCCTCAGGAGAAGCCCCAGACTCCCAACCTGGGGTCTGAGGTCCTTTGGGATCTGGTCCCTGCGCTCTCCTCTCATCTCTCATCACTCTTATCCACTCACAGTGGCCTCCCAGCCCTCTCATCTCCCTGCTTATGCTGCTACAACGGGAGTTTAGTGGGGAAAGCCACCTTCGGGCAGGGCTGGCACAAGGTGGAGGAATCAAGGACATCTCCCCTGAGAGGGAGGAAGATCAAGTTGGGTTGTGAAAGAGGACTAAGGGTATCCGAGCTTCAGAGGGGCTGATGAGGCACAAAAGCAAAAAAGCACCACAAATAATAAAATTCACTCTTTTATTGTTCACATGGGTGTGCCAGGCACTGTTGCTTGTGTTTCACACTTTTACAACCTTCAGTCTCCCCCCTACAGCCACTGCCTTATGAGGCATGTATGATTCTTGTCCTCATTTTTACAAAGGAGAAAACCTACACAGTGAAGGAAGGCAGCTCCTGTGGGTACATGGCTAGCAAGTGGGGGAGCTGGGACCTCCCAGCTCGACTTTGGCCAGACAAGAGACCACTTCCCTGTAGGAAGAAATTGAGCCGATGGGGTCATCAAGGGAGGGAGAGATCACTGGAAGGGAATTGTTTGTATTCTGTTAGCAGCGGGGGTAAGACCTTAGCCGGTGTCCACCATCACACCTAGTGATGAGAGGCTGGGGCTGGGGTAGAATCAGGGAGGGTTTGCACTGTGGTGTCACAGCTTTTTGTTAAGCATTAGGATCAGGTGTGGGCAGGAGATGGGGAAGAGGTCAAGAGGTGGAGGTCACAGGTCAGGATCAGTTGGCCTGAATGACGCTTTGGATCCAGTGACCATATCTGCAGACGTCAGTGTAGACGCCTGGCTTCTCCTTGGAGCCGCAGGGGACATTACCCCACGACACGAGGCCTCGGAGGTGGTCGCCACACACCAGCGGGCCCCCGGAGTCGCCCTGTGGGTAAAGAGGGGGAGAGAGTCAGACACAGATCCTCAGGAGAAAGAAAAAGAGACGGTGACTTCCCTGGGGGTACAGTGGACCAGGAATCTGCCTGTGCACAGATGTGGGTGCGATCCCTGTTCTGTGAAGAGTCCCTGTGCCATGGAGCACTCTGCTGCAACTGGTGAGCCTGCGTGCCGCAACTCCTGAAGCCCGTGTGCCCAGAGTCCGTGCTCCACAGCGAGAGAAGCCACCGCAATAAAAAGCCCATCCACAATGAGAGAGCAGCCCCCGCTCACTGCAATTAGAGAAAGCCCCAACGAAGACCCAGGCAACCATAAACAAATAAGTAACTTTAAAAATCTACTCTAATAAAAAAAGAAAGAAAGACAGAAGGAGACACAGAGAGACATACAGGGGGTGGGGTGGGGCAGATACTCAGAGATGGAGAGAATGACTCATATACAAAGAAAGAGACAGACAGACACAAAGTCACAGTCAGGGGAATAGAGATTGGGGGAGACTCAGAAACACAGACATCTCTAAAGGGAGGATGGACAGTCTCAGAAATGCGGTTCTCTTCCTGCCCTTGCCTTGCATCCAAGTCACTGGGCATCACCTTTCTCTAGCTTTGTCTTCTTCTCCCTCTTGGGTGGTCTCTGCAGGTCCTCCGATGCAGAGGGGTCAGTTTGGACATCAGAAGGAGAGATCCAATGGACGATGTGGCAAGAACCCAAGTTAAAGGTATTTGGGAGAGAGGATGGGGCCCCTTTGCTCCCTGGCTAGGGTCTCCTTTCTGCACAGCTTGGCTATTTCCAAGCAAGATGGTGAGGGCTCTATTGGAGGAGGGACAGTCTCCTGGCACCATCTGCCTCCTGACTGTGTCTCTCTGGTTCTTGATCTCTTCATCTCCATCCTTGTCTCTGCACTTCCTGTTTCTGTTAATTGGCTTTTTGTCTCTCCCTGTCCCTCTCTGTGTTTCTGTGTATGGAACTGAATCTCTCTCTCTCTTTTCATGCCTCTGATTCTCACCCAACCTGGCTTTATGTGTGTCTGTCCCTTCCATTTGGTCCCTTCCATATGGTCTATGTGTCTGTCTACGTCCTTGGGCGTGTAGCCGATGGATCCTGGCATCCTCACCTGGCAGGAGTCCTTCCCATGCTTCTCGTCCCCGGCACACACCATGTTTTGGGTGATCTGGCCAGGGTAGGCATGATCACACTCCTCACGGGACACTAGGTGGATGTACGCACACTGGATGGTGTTGGGGTATTCACCTGCAAAGAAAGATGGGCCATGATCACTTCACAAGCCACCCTTCTCATTGATCCTCCAACATCTATAAATCCTCCCTCCCCTAATGGTTCCTGTTTCCCACTGGTTCCATTATTCCTGTCTGTCACTCATTCTCAACACCCACTTCCACTGCCTGACTCCTGATTGGTCCTTTTCCCATCACTCTTCCCTCCCATTGGCCTGTCTTCCTCATTAATTACCCCTTCTCTCAGTCAGGTTAGTCGCTCAGTCATGTCTGACTATTTGCAACCCCATGGACTGCAGCATGCCAGACTTCCCTGTCCATCACCAACTCCCAGAGCATGCTCAAACTCATGTGCATTGAGCCAGTAATGCCATCCAACCATCTCATCCTCTGTCGTCCCCTTCTTCTCCTGCCTTTGGTCTTTCCCATCATCAAGGTCTTTTTCAGTGAGTCATTTCTTTGCATCAGGTGGCGAAAGTATTGGAGCTTCAGCTTCAGCATCAGTCCTTCCAATGAATATTCAGGATTGATTGCCTTTAGAACTGACTGGTTTGATCTGCTTGAAGCCCAAGGTATTCTTAAGAGTCTTTTCCAGCACTACAGTTCAGTCTTCATTTCCTATTGGTTTTTCCTTTCTCTTAGGTCCCACCTCCACTTGTCACTTTTCCACTGGTCCCACCCTCTTCAGTATTCTCTTCCTCTATTAGTCGCTCCTCTGTTATATCCCTTCCTCCTTCACTGGACCTGTTTTCCCATTGGCTCATCCTGATTGGTCATCACTTGACTGTGTGCCTTTCTTAACTGGTCCCTTCTTTCCTTATTAGTTCTCCCTTCCTATTGGCCCTTCATCCAAAGCTGTGCTCCCTCATTGGCTGTTTCCTAAATGGCCTCGTGTTTCCCTGTTGATTCCCCCTTCTTTTTTGGCTCTTCATTCACAGGCCCACCCTCCATTGTTCCTGCTGATCTATTGGGTTTATTTCTGCCTCTAGTCCTTTATCTACTGACCTCTGTTGACCTCTTGAAGCCCAAGGTATTCTTAAGAGTCTTTTCCAGCACTACAGTTCAGTCTTCATTTCCTATTGGTTTTTCCTTTCTCTTAGTCCCACCTCCACTTGTCACTTTTCCACTGGTCCCACCCTCTTCAGTATTCTCTTCCTCTATTAGTCGCTCCTCTGTTATATCCCTTCCTCCTTCACTGGACCTGTTTTCCCATTGGCTCATCCTGATTGGTCATCACTTGACTGTGTGCCTTTCTTAACTGGTCCCTTCTTTCCTTATTAGTTCTCCCTTCCTATTGGCCCTTCATCCAAAGCTGTGCTCCCTCATTGGCTGTTTCCTAAATGGCCTCGTGTTTCCCTGTTGATTCCCCCTTCTTTTTTGGCTCTTCATTCACAGGCCCACCCTCCATTGTTCCTGCTGATCTATTGGGTTTATTTCTGCCTCTAGTCCTTTATCTACTGACCTCTGTTGACCTTGGACTCTTCTCAATTGACTCTTCTCTTTCCTCCTCCATCGTCAGTTTTCTCTACACTGTTCGCTTTCTTGATCAACATCCTTCAGTTGGCTTCCCTGCTTTATTGATCTCTCTTCTTCCATTAGTCCCTCCTCTGTTTATCCTTTCTTGATCATCCTGATCAGTCCTTTTTGACAATTGGCCCCCTTCCTGATTGATATCTCCGCACGGACCTTCCTTCCTCATCGATCCTTCATGTCATGTCCCACAACTCCATTTCAACAAGCTGTTAGTCTGCTCTCTTTGCCAGCTGTTCACTTGTTAGCCCAGCTGTCATATTTGCCCTCCCTCCCCATTGAACTTTTACCTACTGATTCACTCGGCCACTGACTCTCACCATGAACCAACGCCCCTCACCATGACCCATCACCCAGTGATGACAGGTCACCGCATCATTCTCCTCCTACTGACCGTCTGCCATCTTGCCCCAGCCTAGGATGTGGCAGCTGGTGTGGTTGGCTGAGCAGTCTCTTTCCAGGGCCAGAGGCTGGATGTGTTCGGAGAACCTGGCCGGCCGTGACAGACGCAGCAGCATGATGTCCTGGTCGTGGGTGGCGGCGTTGTAGCCCGGGTGGGCCACGGTCCGGATGACAGAGCTCTCCTCCTGGAAAACTCCCTTTGCTGAAGGTTGTGCTTCCCCAGGTAGACCTGCAGATTCCTGGTAAAGGAAAGGGCGGGTCTCACCTGGAGCCCTTTGGACTGCAGCTGAGACTCCGGAGGGGGCTGCGGTGGGAGATGGGGTAGCCTGGCGCACCACAAACCATCTGGCCTGCTGCTTGCCTCACCGTTTTCCCAGCTCAGCAAATGGCAACTCCACCCTTTCAGAATAACCCTGGAGGCTATTCAGGACCCTTTATGTGTTGCTTCATATCCAAGTTGTCCAGAAATCTTTTTGTCTCGCCTAAGCATATCCAGAATCTGACCACTTCTCTCCTCCCCCACTGCTACCATCTTGGTCTGAGCCACCGTAATCTCTTACCTGGGCTGCAGCCTCACTGGATTCCTGGTTTCTACCTTTGGTCCTCTCTAGTCTGTCCTCCACAAAGCAGCCAGGGCTATTTTAACAATGCAAGCCAGCCGTGTACTTCCTGAGCTCAGCACCCTCCCATGACTCCCATCTTGCTCAGAGTAAAGGCCAGAATGCCCACTGTGGTCCATAAAGTTCTGCACAATCTGTCCGCATTCTCCATCAGCTGTGTCCCATTCTCCTTCTCTTTCTGCTCCAGCCACACAGGCTTCCCGGCCTTTCCTTGAACACAACAGTCATCCTCTCACCCCAGGACCTTTGCACTGGTTGTTTCACCTGCCAGCAACTCTTTCTCCCAAATACCTGCATGCCTTACTCCCTCACCTCCTTCAAATGTCACCTTCTCAGTGCAGCCTTCCCTGGAGACTCACTCACAGTGCAAATATTCAAACTTCCCTGGTAGTCCGGTGGTTAAGAATTCATCTGCCAGTGCAGGGGACACAGGTTCGACCCCTTGTCTGGGAAGATCCTATATGCTGCGGAGCAACCAAGCCCGTGCACCACAACTACTGAGCCCACAGCCACAACTAACATCTGAAGCCCTCATGCGGTACAGCCTGTGCTCTGCAACAAGAGAAATGATAGCAGTGAGAAGCCTTCCCACGCAGCTAGAAAGTAGCTCTCACTTGTGCAACAATGAGGACTCAGTATGGCCCCAAATAAAAAATATATATTATTTTTTAAAAAGATGAGATTTTTGTTTTAGTCAGATATATCCTCCTCAGCACCTAGACCAGTGTCTGGCCTATGACAGACATTGAATAAATATTTGTGAAAGGGATCAAAGCATTGCTCCCTTGCTCAGAAACGTTCCTTAGTTCCCTATTACCCTTGGAATAAAGCTCACGTGCCTAATCCCACTGTTCTCTGACCCTCAGTGAACCGGTCATTTTCCTTAGAACTCTTCAGACTATTGCCACCTCGGGTTTTTGGGCCTTCATTTCCTCTGCCCTGGATGCTCAGCCTACTTCTTCATTTGGTTCCCCTTTCTCATTCATTTTCCATGCCTTGTCTCATCAGAAAGTCCTTCCTGATACCCTCTTAGGTCTAAAGCAGGTACTTTTGTTCTTTTCTCTCATGGAGCCACCCCTGTTTTTCCCTTTCATTGGACTTAGAGTAATTTGTGATTATATATTTCTTTTGTGTTCTCCCTCAAGGATTCAACAACTGTCTTCTGGTGCATTTCTACTCCTGTGTTCCAAAGGGCAGAGACTCTGGGTAGCTTGCTCCATCTTTGCTGAGTCCCCACAGCACAGCTCAAATCTAGCATTTGTGGATGCCCTTGGCCAATGTGCACGGAATGAATGAATGAGGATGGTGAGAGTGAAGCCAGGTTTCCCTGTGTCTGGGGGAGACCACCCTGGAGGTCCTTGAATCCTTGACCCTGCAAGGGGGGAAGCCACTGGGGCACGACACCTCTTGGTTTATCACTTGTTACTTCTCTGAGCTTCAGTTTTTAGACCCATCTGCAAAATGGATCTAACAAGTCTGTTACTGGGCTTCCTTGATGGCCTAGATGGTAAAGTGTCTTCCTGCAATGCGGGAGACCCGGGTTTCATCCCTGGATTGGGAAGATCCCCTGGAGAAGGAAATGATAACCCACTTCAGTATTCTTGCCTGGAAAATTCTGTGGACGGAAGAGCCTGGTAGGCTACAATCCATTGGGTTGCAAAGAGTCGGACATGACTGAGTGACTTCAATTTCTTTCTTTCACTGTGCGGGATTTCGTGCGCCTAGCTAGACACATGGTCCATAGTTAGCACTGAAAAAAATGGGTGCTGTTTTTCCTCTAACTACTGATTATTAGCGCCCTGAGGATTGGTCCGGGGCCTGTGGTTGTTTAGTTGCTAAGTTGTGTCTGACTCTTACGACTCCATGGACTGTAGCCCACCAGGCTCCTCCGTCCACGGGATTCTCCAGGAATGAATGCTGGAACGGGTTTACATTCCCTTCTCCAGGCGATGTTTCCTAGCCAGGGAATGAACCCATGTCTCTTGCGTCTCCTGCACTGGCAGGTGGGTTCTTCACCACCTGGGCAGCCCTTTCCAGAGTGCTCCTAAAAATGTAAACCGGAGCTTGCTGCTTCCCTGATGAAAACCCTATTAGGCTTCCTTCCCCCTGCACTTGGAGTTAAATTCACCTCTCCCTAAAGGGCCTGGTAAGGTCCTTTTTCCCCGTTTAGAAGGTTGGTTTATTAAAGCAGCAGTTTTGCTTGTTTTCCTCACTGCTCTACCACCCCACCCCCCACCCCCAGGGCCCCAGACACTGCCTGGCACGGATACTGTACTCAATTAAATACTGGCCAGTTGAGCTGCCATCTATGGGGTCGCACAGAGTCAGACACAACTGAAACGACTTAGCAGCAGCAGCAGCAGCTGCAGTAGTTGAGCCTGGTTATCAGACAGCATCATGATGTGGGAGTCACACAATTCCGCAAGAACGCCGCAGGGCCTAGCGGCAGCGAGGACACTCACGGTTTTTTGCAGTGCGCAGCGGTGAGGACCCACAGCGGGTGAATGAGGACGCCTCCGCAGAGCAAGTGGCCCGATGTGTAGAGGGCGGCCTGGTAGGGGTGAGACGTCTGCTCACAGGGTCCACCGTGGAGCACCTTGTTCTGCTCCTCTGCTTGGGCTGAGGGAGGGTCTGAGTGAGAGGGGAGGTCTGGAGGTGTCGGCTACAGCCCCCCAAGCTGAACCCCATTGCTATCTTGATCATCAACTTCATCTCCATCCCCACCACCAGAGCCAAACTCATCCCTAAACCTTCCTGTCCTTAAACCTGTGTGTGCCTGCTAAGTTGCTTCAGTTGTGTCTGACTCTTTGCAACCCCATGGACTACAGAGCACCAGGCTCCTTTGTCCTTGGGATTCTCCAGGACAGAATACTGGGGTGGGTTGCCCCGCCCTCTTCCAGGGTGTCTTCCTGACCCAGGGACCAAAGCTGCGTCTCTTACGTCTCCTGCATTGGCAGGCAGGTTCTCTACCACTAGCGGCCACCTGGGAAGCCCATCTTTAAACCCACCTCCGACCAGTTTCCCCATGTCCCAAACCAACCTCAACCTCTTCCCCATCTTGAAGCCCACCTCCTACCTCTTCCCCACCTGCATCCCTCATCCTGAACTTAAACTCCCCATTGTCTTCCTCATTCTAAGCCCCTTCCCTGGCATACCATATGTGTCCCCATCTCCAATTCCAATCTCTTCCCCATCAACCACTCCCCCCAAATTGACTCCCTCACACCACTGCCCTTTTGCCCACCTGCAGCGACCAGAACCAACGCTATGACCAGCATCTTCACGGCCATTCCTGAGAAGGGAAGCCAAATGCTGCATTAGTCCCAGCCTCAGAGTTCACCCAGGCTCCTCCCTCCCCATCCTCCCATCCTCCCCAGCTGGCCATGCTCTCCTGACCCTTGGCTTCCGTCCTTCCCGTTTAGCCTCCTGTTTCTTATCTTCCCAATCCATGCCTTCCATCTGAGGGTCCCACGAAGGCGGGTGCAGCGAGGCCCCAGGACCTGCTGTTCACTCTGCCCTTCTCCTATGTTTCTACACTCGTTTCTCCTCTTGGCTCTGGTTCGCCTGTTCAGTAAACAGGACGGAGGGGCCCTGACGTTCTTCCCTTGCCCTGGGGTTTTCCCCCTCCCCTTGGCTCTGAGCTTACCTGTCACTCGCCTCCACACCTGGGGCTTCTGCTGGGGCGGCTTTGGGGGGCCGAGGGTGGGATGGGCCGGTTCTTGGGTTGGGGTCAGGGACAGGAGGTGTCCTGAATGGATGGATGGACAGGGAGACGGAGAGAGTCAGGGTGCAGGGAGCTGGGCAGAGAGAAGGTGCGCTGAAAGCAGAGGCAGGCAGAGACAGAAGGCTGAAAGCAGAAAATGAGGGCGCCCAGGGCCTGGCGGACAGACACCCCAGCACCCTGGCCTGCCTGGAAGAGGCCTGTCCTGTCCTCAGATGCTCCCATGCTTCCTTTAAACCCCTGCCGCCCCGGGCCCCTGGAGCAGGAGGCCGCCCCGCCCTTTCCTCCTTCCCCGGGCCTCCCACACACATTCCTCCCACCCTCACAGAGCTGCTCCTGCTAACCCCTGATCCTGGGCTCAAGGGAGGTGGGTGCAGGTGCCTGAGTGCACCAGGGGGGCGACTCCCTGACTCCCGGGTCGAAGAAGGAGGGGCTGGGGGCTGAGAATTCTGGACCTCCAAGGAGAAAGGGGCTGGAAATCTGCACACCTGGATCTAAAGGCAGGAAGGGCAGGAGCTTGTCCTCAGTTCCTAGACTTCTAGGTCCTTTAGCACGACAGGGTGGGAGGACCCCAGAAGGCCTGCATCCCCGGCAAGCACGCAGTACCCCCTGCCTCCAGAACTCCCACCACTCCTGTGAGCGCTCTGGGGCTTGCGGGCCGTCAGTGCCCCGGGGCTCGGGCCACCAGGCAGCAAGGGTTCAGTGGGGTTGGGGTGATTCACGCACCTGCCCTTAAGTCGCCTCTGTGGGTGTTCAAGAGCCTCCGTGTCCCCGCAAGACAGAGCAAGCCGACCAGCAAGAGAGCGTGTGTCACCAAGCCGGTCCCCACCCCGGCCCCAGGCTGGGGTGCAGAGCCAGGCGCTGTGGGGAAAGGGCCTTCGAACAATCGGGCTTTGTCCACCCCCAGCACCCTGTGCCATGCTCCTGGCACCTCCATTTCTCAAGCTCTCTTCCGGGCAGGCGGACGGGCGGCTTCATCAATAATTCCCTTTGTCCCTCTTCGACTGTGCTTTAATTGTCTGTCCACCTCTGGCCCGATACCAGGGCTCTTGACCCTCCTGGTCCCCCTCTTCCATGTCTCTGTCTGTCCATCTCTCTCCCTGGTGGTGGTGGCGGTGCCTCCATCTCTTTTTCTCTGTCTGCTTGTGTCTCAGTATCCTTTGCTCTTTATCTTTTTCTCTGTATCACTGTCTTTCCCCCTCGATTTTCTGTGTTTCCACTGACATGCTAAATCTCTCTTCTTACCTCTCCTAGCTTCCCCCTGCGTTGCCAGGAGAAGCGTGTGTATGCACAAAAGGGTGTTAACTCCTGGAGAAGGGGCAGCTTGGAGGTGGGAGCCCCAGGAGAGCTAATGGGACCCAGGGGGACTTCAAGACTTGATTCACATGGATATGGAAATAAGCATGGGCCATGGAAATAGGCAGGGATGCAGGAACATTGGGGAGCCATGTGGGAATGTGATAAGTAATGGGGATTCAGGAAGCCATGGAGATGTCCAGGGAAGATTTGAAGAGGTGTCTTTGAACTTGAGCTTGGGATCAGGAAGAGAAAGGGATTAGTTCAAGGATCTGGCCCAGGTGGGGAAGCAACTGACTGGTGATGAGCTGGAGCCCTGAGGGTGTGTGTGGTCACTTGGTGGGAAATGGGTGTGGTGATCAGATGGGACGGGTGGGATGGGAAATGGAAGCTTTGGGGAAAGTCATTGGGTAGTAAGTCCAACTGATATGAATAATGTCTACCTCAACAACCAGCGTGGGCTTGGCAGTGCAGGTTAACATTTAATTCTTACGTTAAATCAAATTGTCACCACCTTTGCTCAGGCTCCGTCACCTCTGGGATGAAAACCAGTTTGGCATTTGATATGCTCTCTGAGAATCCCCAGGGACAGAGGAGCCTGGAGAGCTATGGTCCATAGGGTCGCAGAGTCAGACAGGGTGGAAAGCAATGGAACAAGCAGACATGCTCTCCAGGGAAGCTCCTCCCACCCCACCCTCAGCCTCCCCCAGCCTCCCCCAGCCTCCCTGCCAGGGAGAGGCCCCGGTGGGAGCCCCTAACGTGGGGATGGATCCTGAGTGATTGCAAATGATGATCAGAGCAGGGACCAGCGACGGATGCCTGGAGTGCACCACGTGACCTGCGCAGTCTCCCTTTCATCCCCACGCTAACGCTTCCTGCATCTTCCAAGGGGACTGGGAGATCACTATCAAGGCTGGTATCACAAATGTCCTTTGGAAATTGTCTCATCTCTACTTGGTTCAGGTTTTGCCATCCGGCCACCCTCTGAGAAGGGGCAGGATCCCTCCTGATTTCCCCTCTTCTCCAGAGAAAGCCGAGATGTGTATAAGAGACAGCCCCCAGCCTCCCCCAGCCTTCTCACTTACCTCCCCACGGAATTCAGCATCTTTTTCTGAGGACCCCCTATCCTCCCAGATAGCAGGCTGGACTATTCACAGCCACTGACCCCCAAGCACTGTCCCCCCACCTCCTCTCTCTGTGTGATCCCCTCTCTCCATCCCCAAGTCCCTGGTCCCAGGTCAAACCTGCTCCTCTCCCATCTGGACCACTATCGAAAATTCTTTCCTTTCTCTGCATCCTTCACGTGACCTCAGAGGCATCTCCCTGTGTCCAGAGCTGACCCTGCCTCTGTCCTGCTCGCACCCCTGGCCTGGGTCCCTCAGCATCACCAGGACAAAAGTCCCAGCCCTTCAGCATTTAGGACAGCTTTGGCCAATAGGGATATAATGCCAGGGACACGTGCACTTTTAAATTTTCTAGCAGCCACCACAATTTTTTTAAAGTAAAATATTCATTTTAATATCTCATTTAGCTCAGTGCATCCAAAACAATATCATTTCAATGTGACATCAAAATACAATTTTAAGGAGGCGGTTTGCTTTCTTATTTTTTGCATAATAAGTGTTTGAATCCCACGTGTCTTTTACACATATGTGCGTGCTAAGTTGTTTCAGTCATGTCTGACTCTTTGCGACTCCATGGACCGTAGCCCACCAGGCTTCTCTGTCCACGGGATTCCCCAGGCAAGAACCCTGTAATGGGTTGCTATGTCCTCCTCCAAGGGATCTTCCTGACTCAGGGATCAAACCTGGGTCTCCTGTGTTGGCAGGTGGATTCTTTACCCTTTGAGCCACCAGGGATGCCCCCTTTATGCTTACAGCACCCCTCAATTGGAACTTGCCACATTTCACGAGTCTGGAGCCACCAAGGTGAGTGGTTGCCTTATTGCCTGGAACAGCTCCGCTCCACTTGTCTTCTAGGGCTCCAGCCATGGAGACTAGGAGTTTTCCTGAACCATTCGTTACATGTCTTCTAACCTCTAAGCCTTCGCTTATGCTATTCCCCTCTCCCACAATGCTCTTCCCGCCTCCTCCTGGCAACAACTTGTCATTGCTTCATCATTACCTCCTTCAGGAAGGCGTCCCTGAACACCACCCAACTTCCAGCCCCTTGCAGGTGGGTTAGTCACTCTCATCGAAGTTCCTAGAGCAGGTGGCTCCTTCCTATCACCATCTGGGTCCATCTCCCACACTTGGACCATGAGCTCTTTGAGGGCAGACCCTAGGGCTGACTCATCCCTGTGTCCCAAGTACCAGCACAGGACTTGGCCCAGAGGAAGCCTTAGGAAATATTGACCAAGTGATTAAATGATTTCATTACACCCACTCCTGTTTTACAGAAAAGAAAACTGCGGCTCAGGGAAGGGAATTTAGTTGCTCAACCTCGAACACCCAGAAAACGATGGAGCCCGAACCGGAACTCAGCTTCCAATATGGCCGTGGACACGGCCCGTCTCTTGGGTGCCACTTCTGGATCCCCCTTCCTACTCCGTGGGATGGTGGGTTTTTGAGGAGCTGCAGAGAGCCCCTTAGGAAAGGAGGGAGATGGTCCACAGTGGGGAGTGGAATTAGCTCTAACAGAGACAGTGAAGTGCCCAACTCTAGGCATGTGCCAGTGGCCTTCCTGGTTTTGCCGTCCCCACACGCCTGCATGCTCATCCTCTGCAAAAGTCTTCAATGAAGAAGATGTTTGGGACTTCCCTGGTGGCCCAGCGGTTAAGATGTCACCTTCCAGTGCAGGGAGTTAGGGCTCAGTTCCTGGTCAGGAAGCTGAGATCCCTCATGCCTTGGGGCCAAAAACATAAAGCAGAAGTAATATTGTGACAAATTCAAGAAAAGACTTTAAAAATGGTCCATGTTACAAAAAAACTTTAAAAAAGAAAATGTTTTATTAGAAAACTTTACAAAAGTAGAAGCAGGAAGAAGAGCCAGAAGTCACAAACCGTAAAAACCAAACTTCACTGCAGGATGACTCTATGTCAGACACTGTTCGTGCACTTTCTGAATATTAAATTTATTCTTTGTAACAGCCATGGGAAACAGATGCTCTTTCCCTCATTTCCGGGCTGAACGGGGGACTTCCCTGGTGGTCCAGTGGTTAAGACTTTGCCCTCCCAATGTGGGTTCAACTCCTGGTCAGAGAGCTAAGGTCCCACACACTGGGGGATGTGGCCAAAAATTTAAAGAAAAAATTTTTTTAAAAAGGGATGAAGGAATTTGAGGAGGTGACATATGTATACCTATGGCTGATTCATGTTTATGCATGGCAGAAACCAACACAATACTGTAAAGCAATCATCATTCAATTAAAAATAAGTTAATTTTTAAAAAAGCACAATACAAGAAAAAGCAAAAACAGAAACAACAAGTACTTCTGTAAACCCTCCGTAGAAACACCAGATCTTATAATAAATTCTTCTGAACGTCCCTTTAGTGAGATACCATGATTCCCATTGTGTGCAGTTTCCTCTGTTCCAAGAAGCAATAAACTTGATTTATTGTACTTCAAAAAAAAAAAAAAGGACGAAAGAATAAAGGGGGGAAGTGATACACTCAAAGGCAAATAGCTCACAACTGCCAGAATGGGATTGGCGTCGAAAAGCCATTTCTGGAGTCAGTGTCTTTAACGAATACAGTGTACTGTCTGCCCTGAGAAAAAAGAAGCTGTTTCTTTAAAAAAATTCAACAAGAGAGAACTCTCAAGTCATTGCAAAACAACCCACCTTCAGATTTGCATAAAAATCCGCCTAGAGGCACAGTCAACTAACCCTAGGCTGACCTAGTGAAACTAATGTTTTGTTTTTTTTAAAATATTTAGATTGAATATGGATTTAGAGAGAGGGGATGCTGATGGAGCTTCACAAAAATAGTGGCCAAATACTCTGATTTTGGCCACATTGCGTGGCATGGGAGATCTTAGTTCCCTGATCAGGGATTGAACCTTTGCTTCCTGCAGTCGAAGTGCAAATTCTTAACCACTGGCCCACCAAGGAAAGTCCCTCAAAGCCTTTTGACATTCCTTAAACGTGACCCTTAAATGTGCCAGTAAATTTGGAATGTGAGCAAATTTGGAAAACTCAGCAGTGGCCACAGGACTAGAAAAGGTAATTTTTCATTCCAGTCCCAAAGAAAGGCAATGCCAATGAATGCTCAAACTACCACACAATTGCACACATCTCACATGCTAGTAAAGTAATGCTCAAAATTCTCCAAGCCAGGCAATACGTGAACTGTGAAATTCCAGATGTTCAAGCTGGTTTTAGAAAAGGCAGAGGAACCAGAGCTCAAATTGCCAACATCTGCTGGATCATTGAAAAAGCAGGAGAGTTCCAAAAGAGCATCTATTTCTGCCTTATTGACTATGCCAAAGCCTTTGACCATGTGGATCACAATAAACTGTGGAAAATTCTGAAAGAGATGGGAATACCAAACCACCTGACTGCCTCTTGAGAAATCTGTATGCAGGTCAGGAAGCAACAGTTAGAACTGGACATGGAACAACAGACTGGTTCCAAATAGGAAAAGGAGTACGTCAAGGCTGTATATTGTCACCCTGCATGTTTAATTTATATGCAGAGTATATCATGAGAAAGGCTGGGCTGGATGAAGCACAAGCTGGAATCAAGATTGCCGGAAGAAATATCAATAACCTCAGATATGCAGATGACATCGCCCTTATGGCAGAAAGTGAAGAACTAAAGAGCCTCTTGATCAAAGAAGAGAGTGAAAAAGTTGGCTTAAAGCTCAACATGCAGAAAACTAAGATCATGGCATCTGGTCTCATCACTTCATGGCAAATAGATGGGAAACAATGGAAACAGTGGCTGACTTTATTTTTGGGGCTCCAAAATCACTGCAGATGGTGACTGCAGTCATGAAATTAAAAGACACTTACTTTTGGGAAGGAAAGCTATTACCAACCTAGACAAAGACATTACTTTGCCAGCAAAGGTCTGTCTACTTAAGGCTATGGTTTTTCCAGTAGTCATGTACGGATGTGAGAGTTGGACTATAAAGAAAGTCGAGCACCGAAGAATTGATGCTTTTGAACTGTGGTCCAACTGTTGGAGAAGAGTCTTAAGAGTCCCTTTGACTGCCAGGAGATGCAACCAGTCCATCCTAAAGGAAATCAGTGCTGAATATTCATTGGAAGGGCTGATGCTGAAGGCGAAGCTCCAATATGTTGGCCACTCGATTTGAAGAGCTGACTCATTGGAAAAGACCCTGATGCTGGGAAAGATTGAGGGCAGGAGGAGAAGGGGACGACAGAGGATGAGATGGTTGGATGGCATCACCGACTCAATGGACATGAGTTTGAGTAAACTCTGGGAGTTGGTAATGGACAAGGAGGCCTGGCGTGCTGCAGTCCATGGGGACGCACAGAGTCGGACATGACTGAGTGACTGAACCGAACTGAACTGAAACTTGACACAGATTCAGAGGCTGGAAGAGACTGGGTGTCTGGACTCTGGTCTGAGGGAGGAGGGGGCTTTGCGTTGGAACGCCAGAGGAAGTTAAGATACTCTGCAGGGACAGTGGAACTCCTGCAATACTCAGAGGGGTAGGAAGTGGGAGGTGAGGAGAGAAGGAAAGTGGTGGAGCTTCCACGAGTGGAGAATGCTGACTGGGAGGGCGTTCTGGAGGAGCAACTGGAAAGACTGGCAGGAGAGGATCCCTCTGTCAGCAGCTTCTGATGTGTGACTCCCCGGGGAGCCTCTGATGGCAGCAGCAGGGGTGTGGCCAAGCTGAGTCACCGGGGCTTCTCCCTCCTCCCTTTGTGAGGCCCCTTCTTGAGGATAGGAGCCCACCTACCCGGGTTCCCAGCCCCCCATCTCCCCTGACACCCTGGAGGCTGCCTGTTCACTTTGGGTCACACAGCCCCTTGTGTGACCCCAGGGGTCCTGTTTTCCTGCCATCCTTCTGCTTCCACCTCGTACTCCTAAATACATCACCTGTGGGATGCCTAGAAACACTTTCACATCCCTCTACACCCTGATGAAGTGGCATATTTTCTAACACTGCCCTTTTACGCTCTCTGCTTATCGTTCTTTCTCTCTCCCATTTTACAGGTGAGGAAAACTGAGACCTGGAAAATGGAGAAAAATAGGCCACTGGGCAGGGAGGCAGGACAAGGGGCCAAACATCAGATATATTTTTCTTTCCCATCTCCCTCTCTTCAGGGTGTCTTCTCCTCCACTTTGGAGCTCCAGAGCTTCTCCACCTTTGTTTTTCAGGCTATTGAAGTGCACACCCACAGAAAAGTAAATGGAAGGAAGTAGGCGCCCCATGACTACCACCGTATGCAGGTTGGTACACGTCCTTTCAGGCTTTATTTTGTGAATATTCTTTTACATAGTGAGAAACACATACACATATATTTCTGTATATTCTTCCTTCATTTAACATCACACAGCATAAACATCTTCACATGATACTAAGAATTCTGCATAATTATTATCCTTAACAGCTTCAGAATATCTTTGCCTCAAACCAGCCTACCATTTGAACAATCCACTGTTTCTGGACACCTTCTGTTTCCACTATTTTGTTATGAAAAATAACATGGTGATAAATTCAAACTTTGCTCCACATTTTGCATTTTTTTAAAGTAGACAACTGAATTACTAGTCAAAGGTGGAAGACAAATGTCCCCCACTCAAATCACCACTGCCAAATCACCTTCCATAAAAACTATGAATTTACAGTTTCAGTGGCAGAGAGGGCTGGTCTCACTACATCCTTACCAACATCAAGGTTTTTGTATTTGTTTGGTTTTTAGGTCCTTACTGATTTGATTGGCTTACACACATATTGTTGAGGTTTCGACATGCCTCTGAGGAAAGATAAAGTCAAGTAGGACTGTAGGTCACTGAGGTCCTTATTTCTGTTAATTTCCTGTTACAGAGCGTAGGGATGGAGAGATGGGAGTGGAGAGATTAGCGATATTTTCTCATGGTCTCATTTATCCAGTCGACATACTTGCAGACTTGGGTATAGACACCAGGGTCGTTGGGCTGGCCGCAAGGGAAACTGCCCCAGGACACCACGCCTTGCAAGGTACCTTTGCACACCAATGGTCCGCCTGAATCACCCTGGAAGGGATAAATCAAATTAGCTTCAGCTTCAGAGGGGAGCTCCTGCCCCCGACGCAGGTGTCAGTCTTTGTCAGACGGACCCTGGATTTCCACCACGACTAATGGGGAAAGAGTCATTGTTTTGGAGGGACCAATGGAAGAGCAGAAATTAGGGCCACCGAAGAGAAGATAAACCACATTCTCTAAAGACATTGGCTTGAGCCCCAGCCCATGGGACCAATCACAGGGAAGGGGTGAGGCTTCTGGCAGTCAAAGCCCCATTTCTTCCAGGTCTTTGGGGATTCTGGCACCAAGCCAAGGGAAGAAAGTGTAATGTCTGAGGAGGGGGATGGATGGATGTGCGAAAGGGGGACGGGGTGGCCCTGGATCCCAGGGGCCAAACTGATGGCAGAATTCACAAGGCCCAGTGCAAAATGGAAATGCAAAGAATTCCCTGGCGGTCCATTGGTTAGGACTTGGCACTTTCACTGCCGTGGCCTGGGTTTGTGCAGAAATTAGGGCCACCGAGGAGAAGATAAACCACATTCTCTAAAGACATTGGCTTGAGCCCCAGCCCATGGGACCAATCACAGGGAAGGGGTGAGGCTTCTGGCAGTCAAAGCCCCATTTCTTCCAGGTCTTTGGGGATTCTGGCACCAAGCCAAGGGAAGAAAGTGTAATGTCTGAGGAGGGGGATGGATGGATGTGCGAAAGGGGGACGGGGTGGCCCTGGATCCCAGGGGCCAAACTGATGGCAGAATTCACAAGGCCCAGTGCAAAATGGAAATGCAAAGAATTCCCTGGCGGTCCATTGGTTAGGACTTGGCACTTTCACTGCCGTGGCCTGGGTTTGAGCTCTGGTGGGAGAACTAAGATCTCCCAAGTGATTTGGTATTGCCAAAAAAAAAAAAAGAAAGAAAGAAAGAAAATGTGGGCTCCATAGCTCAAAAAGGATTAAGAATTTCAAAACAGCAACAGGAATATGTTAAACCACGCGTGGGAGGCTCCCGAGCGTGGCACCCTGTGTCACAGTACGACTCTCACATTCAAGAAGCTGGCTGTCACTAGGGGAGGAAGAGGATGCCTTACTCTTTGGGACACACATTCCTGTCCCGTCACCTCATCCCTCACACATATGGTGCCCCCATTCCTGACAGCTGAGGGTGCCGGTGAGAGGCAAAGGAGTGGGAGCGGGGAAGTATGGGGAGAGAGATAAGGAAAGGCAAAGAGTCACAGAGGAAAGGAAAGGAGGGGACCTCTGTGGTGGTCAAGTGGCTAAGAATCCACCTTCCAGTGTGGGGGGACATGGGAGCTCAGGGAACTAAGATCCCACATGCTGTGGGACAATGAAGAAAAAAAAAAAAGGAAGAGAAGTATAGCAAAGGATGAAGACGAGGTTGCCAGTGGGGGTGGAGGGGGCCACACAGATGTAAAGAATGAAATGAAGTTCAGTGAAAAGGGAGATGTGGGAAGATGGTGTTCAGAGACAGAGTGAAAGGGAAGGTCACTCAGTCATATCCGACTCTGTGACCCCATAAACTATACAGTCCGTGGAATTCTCCAGGCCAGAGTACTGGAGTGGGTAGCCTTTTCTTCTCCAGGAGATCTTCCCAACCCAGGGATCGAACCTAGGCCTCCCACTCTGCAGGCAGATTCTTTACCAGCAGAGCCACTAGGGAAGCCCAAGAACACAGGAGTGGGTAGCCTATCCCTTCTCCAGTGGATCTTCCCAACCCAGGGATCGAACTGGGGTCTCCTGCATTGTAGGTGGATTCTTTACCA
Organism: Madoqua kirkii; assembly: GCA_006408675.1. Lineage (NCBI taxonomy): Eukaryota > Metazoa > Chordata > Mammalia > Artiodactyla > Bovidae > Madoqua > Madoqua kirkii. The sequence goes on from SJYC01095379.1 coordinate 26,399, forward strand.
ACTGAGCTGTCACAGAGAGGGAGTTACAAAGGAGAAGGGAGAGAGAATTCTTGGCTTAAGACTGGGTCCCAAGGGAGGGGAGTGAGACCTTAAGTTCACACAATCTCAGTAATTGCAATAAATACTATTTTACTGCAATACCTTAAAAATTGAATTTAATATGAAAAAGTTCATGATGAACACTGTATCCCAATTTCAGATAAAGGGTCAGGTACCAGGCTGTGCTGAGACTCACTGAAGCCTGAGGTAGATGAGAAATTCAGTAAGACTGAGGCCTCTTTATTGAAAATTCTGATATTTTGTTCATCATGGACTTTTGCATGAATTGACAAAATAAATATTGCCATTGCATTAGAATGTGATTTATCTTGATTATTGAGTTTCTGGGCACCTCTTCCCCTGTAAAATTTGTGTTTGGGGGCTTCACTGGTGACTCAGTCAGTAAAGGATCCGCATGCAATGCAGGACACCTAGGTTTGATCCTTGGGTCAGGAAGATCCCTTTGACAAGAAAATGGCAACCCACTCCAGTGTTCTTGCCTGGAGAATCCCATAGACAGAGGAGCCTGGTGGGTTATAGTCCATGGAGCTGCAGAGTCAGACACGACTGAATGACTAAACCACCACCGCTGTGTTCATGGGTTGTGGATACTCAACAAAGATGTCAATTTAAAAATAAATACAGTTTGTGTTTGAAGCCAAGGCCACACATGCCTACCCTTTGGCCCCTAGGTTCCCCATCCCCAGACCCTCCTGTCATTTTTTTTGCCTCATCCTCAGGGTCACATCAGCCCACAATGGGCTTCCACTACTGACTTGAGCAGAGAATGGGGTGGTGAGAGCTAGGAAAGCTGAGCCTGGGGCTCAAGGAGTGTGGGGGTGATGGAGAATGCCCCCCACCAAGGTCAGGTGCAGAGATTCTGGGTGAAGGGGGACAACAGGGGCTCTGTGCTCAGACGAAGCAGCCGGGGACTCAGGGCGAGGGAGGAGGGGGGGTCTCACGTTGCAGGCGTTGGTGCTGGAGTTGGGGATGCCAGCGCAGAGCATGGAGTCTCCCAGCAAGTCCTTGTAAACCTTCCTGCAGTCTTGTGGGGAGATGAGCCTGACGTCTGTGCACATGAGCTGCGCTGGAAAGGTCACTGCGGGATGGGGAGGGGTGTCAGTCAGAGGTCTGGGGTCTGGATGGGGAGAGGATAGGGGTCCAGGATTCTGGACCCTGGAAGGACGAGGGGAGGAGGGGTGGGGGAGGGACTCCACATTCAGATTATGAAAAAGGGGCTGACTCCTGGTCTCCTGGGTCTGGAGGAGGAAGGGTCAGGGTCTGGGGCCCCTGGGTCTCCCAGGCAGCCTCACCATCAGGACTGGTGGTGGTGCCCCAGCCGGAAACGGTGCACATGGTCCCGGGGGGTTCGCAGCGGGAAGGCAGGTTGACTTTCTTCACACTGGATGACAGCTTGGCCCGGCCATTCAGCTTCACCAGCATGAGGTCGTTGGCGTGGGTCTGTGTGGAGTATCCTGGGTGGCGGAAGGACCGCATGGCCTTGATCTTCTGGCCGCCTACCAGCCGATCACTGCCCATGTGCACATTGTACTCACTGCAGGAAGCAGCAATACTCAGAGAGATGCTGTGAGTGAGATGGGGGGGCAGGGACCCAGAGACAGGGGGACAAGGACCAGAGAGAGGGGGACAGGGACCCAGAGAGAGAGGGGGACAGGGACCAGAGAGAGGGGGGCGGGGACCCAGAGAGAGAGGGGGACAGGGACCAGAGAGAGGGGGGCGGGGGCCCGGGGGGGGGGGG
>SJYC01095381.1:0-30106 GCA_006408675.1 Madoqua kirkii
GTGATGAGGTAACAAGACTCGGATGACAGAGGATCTTGAAAATCAGTGTAGGACTTTGGCACTTACCTTGAGTAAGATGGGAACCATTATACCTGAAGGCCAGTTCCTAAAAGTGGAATTGACCCCAGCTTCTAAATCAGACCCCCAAAATGTGATCTGGTCCTCAACCCTGAGCCTAAATCTTACCTCAATTCTGACCCCTAACCAAACTCGAGGTTTGTCCCACAATAAACATTACTGTTGCCTACTTAAGCATTCACTCCTTCTGCCTTTCTATCAGAACTCCAATTTTGTTTGGATAACCTTTTATCCTCATCATGACTATGAAGTTTACCGCACCAAGCAGGAAAACCATATCCTACCCACCAAGGATTGGTTTAGAAATGAACATGTGATGCAGATCTGGCCGATGAGGATTGAAGAGGAGACCCCTGGGGCTTTCTTATTTTCAAAAAGAGACACTGACAAAATTCTCTTTTCTTTCTTCTAGATAGTACCCACTCTGGATGTAAGTTTTGGAAGCATGGCAGCCTTCCTGGGACTGGGGAGAGAAGTGGCTGGTGGACCAAGCCAAAACACCGCAGATGGTCAAGCAGAGGGATGGAGTGATGTAACAGGATTTGTACTTTCCAAATCACTCTGGCTGCTATATGAGGGATGGATTTTAAGGGGGTGTGGAGACATGAGAAATCTATTATTGTTCCAATGAGAGATGATGATGACTTGGCTATAAGCCATTTGGGAGGTGGGGATGGTAATAAGTGGAGGGATTCAAGGTGCATGTAGAAGGATCAACAGGTCTTGGCAATGGATTAAATGGAAGCTGGGGAGAGGGAGACAGATGTTAAGACTTCAAAGTCTCTCGCTTGATGGATGGAACTGCCATTCACTGAGAAAACACGGTTGGATATGATCACATGCTCAAGATAAAGTGGAAAAGACCTCACTCTTTTTCACAGAATGCTGAGGAGGCTGAAGAGAAATCCAGGGACTTCATGCACAATCCTTATATTGACACAATTCTTAACATGAGTCTTTTGTTTCTTAATAATGTAATTACTTTATTATAAACAAATCTCACCTAACTCATATTCTAAAATGTTGTATGGGAAACGGAACAAGTAAGCATATTAAAAGGTGGTAGTCCACCTTCTCCTTCACCTCTAGCACTGATGAAGGATATGGTCAAATTATAGGCATTTTACACACAGATTTCACTTTGAATTCTGACCAAGCTTGGAGCGTGGTATCTGATGGCAGAAGATACAGATAATAAAGGTTTGTTGTTGCGGAGCACAGGTTCTAGGTGCCTGGGCTTCGGTAGTTGTGGCTCATAGACCCTAGAGAGTGGGCTCAGAAGTCGTGGGAGTTGCCCACGGCTCATGGAATCTCCCTGGGCCAGGGCCCGAGCCCTGAGTTCCTGTGTGCTGCCTTGCCCCATCCTCCAGGGAAAGAAGCAGCATCTATTTCTTGTGCACCTACTATGAGCTGTGTAAGGGGCCTTGTGAACCTCATCTCTGTTCCTCTCACGGGTCCAAGCAAGGACTGTCTTCCCCACTTTATAGATGAGAAAAGAGAGGTTTAGAAGAAGTTAGAAGGCTTCCCTGGTGGCTCAGTGGTGAAGAATCCGTCTGCCAATGTGGGAGACACGGGTTCGATCCCTGAAGATCTCACATACCGTGTGGCAACCAAGCCCACGCGCATGACTACCAAGTCTGTCCTCTACAGCCCAAGAGCCACACCGACTGAAGCCCTCGAGCTGGAGCCCGTGCTCCACAATGAGAGAAGCCACTGGGGTGAGAGGCCTGCACACTGCACCTGGAAAGGAGCCCCGCTCGCCGCAACTGGAGAAAAATCTGCAGCAGCGAAGACCCAGCACCGCCAAACAAATAAATGATATATTAAAAAAAAAAAAAAGTTAGAACTGAGGCTTCCCTGGTGGTGCACTGGTTAAGACACTGCCCTTCCACTGCCGGGGTTGTGGGTTTGATCCCCAGCTGGGGAAGTTCCACACGCCATGAGGTGCTGCCAAAGGAAAAAAAAAAAGTTAGAACCCTTGTGGAAAAGCAATAGCTAAGGAGTCAGAAGGGTCAGAATTGGAATGCTGAGGACTGCCCAAGGTATCCCAGGTGGCGATAAAGAACCCCCCTGCTGACGCAGGAGACGGAAGAGACAGATTCTATCCCTGGGTGTGGAAGGTCCCCTGGAGGAGGGCATGGCAACCCGCTCCAGTACTCTTGCCTGGAGAATCCCGTGGACAGAGGAGCCTGGTGGGCTACAGTCCAGGGAGTCGAAAAGAGTCGGACACTACTGAGCGACTTAGCACACATGCACCCCTCACCATCTCACAGACCCAGTCTGAGAAGGAAATTTCTCTCGGACACCATCATCTATGCTCAGAACCTCTCTTGGCTCAAAATGAACTGGGAAACCCATGGACTTACTCACGATGCTCTTCTCCACATTGGCCAGAGCCCCAAATCCCAGCCCTCTTGTGCGTGCCTTTTGTGCTTAGTCCTGCTCTTCAGTCGCACCCAGACACCCAGTTCCATACTGCCTTTGCCCTGAGACTCATGTCCTGGTCTTCTGCCTGAAGACTCATCATCCGGCTCACCATCCCACGTGAGCACTGGAACCTCGCTGTCCTGAAACTGCGCCTTGCCCTAAGGCATCCTGGATATTGTCATCCTGGAACTTTCTGATTCAGCTTCTTAGGTTCTGAAAGCCTACTGTTTCTGAATTCTGGGATTCTCTTCCCAGCATTTTTCAACATCAGCCCCCACTTCTTTTGGAAAGCGCCCCCACATGCATATAGTTCTGGTGAAACCATCAATCATAGTTTTCCAAAACCTTCCCACCCATTGGTATAGACACATGGCCCAGTTAAGTCAAGATCATGGTTTCCTCCCTAGAAATAATGATCAATCCATTGGGTGGGCTCAGCTCAAGCTGGACCAATCAGAGTTCTTCCCTGGGATTCATATTAAGATGTCGAAAGAAAAGAAATCTTTGTTTCTGCTGGGTTTGCTGAACTGGGGCTGTTTGAGGCTACTATGTTCCCTGAGTGTGAAGACATTTGTCTACAGAGGCTGAAATGAGATCCATGGGAGAAGAAAAGAGATGAGCCAAGATGAGAAACAGTCCACACATATGAGAGAGAGAAACAGAGACAGAGACAGCAGGGAGAGAGAGAAATCATCACAGAAAGACAGAGAGATGATTGACTTAACTCACCAATTCAGGTGGGCTTCCCAGGTGGCACTGGCAGTAAAGAACCCACCTGTCAATGCAGGAGATGCAAAAGACGTGGGTTCGAACCCTAGGTTGGAAAGATATCCTGGAGTAGGAAATAATAGCCCACTCCAGTATTCTTGCCATGGATAATTCCATGGACAGAGGAGGCTGGTGGTGTTACAGTTCATGGGGTCACAAACAGTCAGATGTGACTGAGCACATAGACACACAGGTCAACTCAGATACTTGAGACTCTGATATCCATGTCACTTCTAATACTATGAATCATCTCCAAGGTCCTCCTAAGCACCTAAACCAGCCAATCCCCCTTTATGCATACAGCCAGTTTGAATTGTGGCTCAGCCACTTGTATGCAAAATCTCCTTGACATAAATAGGTCCTTCCAGCTTTTGTGCTGCCTCAGTCTCATGGATGCTCATGGGTGCATATGTTAGCTATTCATATATTTCCTGGACCCTAATCTGCATATCTCACAGTCTATAAGGATAAATCTCCCCATAGTCAGAGCTATGGTTTTTCCAGTAGTCATGTACAGATGTGAGAGTTGGACCCTAAAGAAGGCTGAGCAGCAAAGAATTGATGCTTTCAAGCTGTGGTGTTGGAGAGGACTCTTGACAGTCCCTTGGACTGCAAGGAGATCAAACCAGTCAATCCTAAAGGAAATCAGTCTGGAATACTCTTTGGAAGCACTGGAGCTCCAGTACTTTGGCCTCCTGATGGGAAGAGCTGACTCAATGGAAAAGACCCTGGTGCTGGGAAAGACTGGGGACAAGAGAAGGGGACGACAGAGGATGAAATGGTTGGATGGCATCACCAACTCAATGGACATGAATTTGAGCAAATTCTAGGAGATAGCAAAAGAAAGGGGAGCATGGCATACTGCACTCCACGGGGTCGCAAAGAGTCAGGCAAGACTGAATGACTGAACAACAACAGCTTCTTCCCCTAGAGCTTAGTAAGTTCAGCTGCTCAGAAAAACCGAACAGAAACTCTTTTAATGGTCTTTTTCAGGCTAGTCCATTGGACATCTTAAAAGCCTTACATCTTCTCTCTCCTCTGAAACTAACCTCCCATTTCTCCAAGTCCTCTCAGGAAAAAAAAAAAAAAAGGCATCGAGGAGGGGAACAATTTTGGACAGTGGTGATGGGCAGAATGACCATAGGGATTCTGATCTCTCCATCTCCGGGGTGCAGACCCTCTGCCCCTCCACCCCTCCCAGGAGGGCCAAAGCACAGACAGGCAGGGAGCCAGGCTGATGCTGTGAGTTTATTGAAGGAGGTTTAGAGCTTGTCTTGGGATCAGCCCCTGCTGCCTATGGTCTTCTTAATCCAGTCCAGGGAGTGGCAGACTTTGCTGTAGACACCAGGTTTCTCAGGCCGCCCACAGGGGTCTGAGCCCCACGATGTGATGCCCTGGAGAACGCCATTGCACACCAGTGGGCCCCCAGAATCTCCCTAGAAGGGGAGAATAGAAGATTTTCACCTAAGTTGCTCAACTGTTATCAATATTTCATGGGCTTCCCTGGTGATTCAGATGGTAAAGAATCTGCCCACAATGTGGGAGACCTGGGTTCAGTTCCTGGGTCTGGAAGATCCCAGAAGGGGATGGCTACCCACTCCAGCATGCTTGCCTGGTGAATCCCCTGGACAGAGGAACCTGGCGGGGCTACAGCCCATGGGATCACAAAGAGTCGGATTGACTGAGCAACTAACGGAAACACACACACACCAGCATTTGTACCGTCTCTCTCACGTGATTGGTTCCTCGGCGTAAGATCATTGTATCCTGGGACCAATAGTGAGAGAGAGGGGTGGGGCTTCCATGTGTGGGGATACAGACAGGATGTTTAAGGCAATGGAGGAAATCTTGATCAACGGGGGAAGAGAATGCTCTCTGGAGGGTCCAATCCAGGCAGCAGAGAGTAGCAGTTGCATTGGGGAGACTGAGCTCCTCCATACTTCAGCCACCTGATGCGAAGAGCTGACTCATTGGAAAAGACTCTGATGCTGGAAAAGACTGACATCAGGAGAAGGGGATGACAGAGGATTAGATGGTTGGATGGCATCACCGACTCAATACATATGAGTTTGAGCAAACTCTGGGAGATAGTGAAGGACAGGAGAACCTGACATGCTGTAGTCCTTGGGGTCACAAAGAGTGGGACATGGCTGAACAACTGAACAGTAACAACAACAATTCCTGGCCAATCTGGAAGATATCATCTAGTCACAAAACACAGGAGAAAGGAGCCGGGTTCTTGTGAATATACACACACCCAAGGGAAAAAGGTGGGAGTATGTGGGAAGACATTATTGTCTCTAAGGAATCATCCGGAAAAGACTAGCTTCCACAGCAGGATCTACTCATGGAAATGATTCTATTCTCGGCCAATAGGAAAGGGAATGATTCTATTCCTGGCCAATAGGAAAGGGAGCACTGAAACATTGTCTTCAGGGACCAATCCTTAGAAGAGAGAGTGGGGACAAGTCCAAGTGGAGCCGTGAGGACTGAACTTGAAGCCAGTAGGCTAGAGAGTTCTGTATCACAGCAAAGCCCAAGATGTGTCATCTTGAGGATGGGGAGCCCATTGAGGGAGCCCTGAAATCAATGGTGCCATCTTCTGGCCAGTTGGGAAGACAGCATTGCTCCCCAAGGAACCAGTCATAGGAGAAGGCAGCCATGCTAGGGAACCTAGTCAGGACCCGGAGAAAAGTAGCTCACTCGATGATCATCTAAAGTGAAGTGAAGTGGCTCAGTCGTGTCCGACTTTTTGTGACCCTGTGGACTGTAGCCTGCCAGGCTTCTCCGTCCATGAGATTCTCCAGGTAAGAATACTGGAGTGGGTTACCATTTCCTTCTCCAGGGGATCTTCCCAACCCAGGGATCAAACCTGGGTCTCCCACATTGGAGGCAGATGCTTTAACCTCTGAGCCACCAGGAAAGTCACGATCATCTAAAGTCAGTACACTCCAAGTGCTAACAGTAGGAAAGAGCAGGGAGCTTATCCCTCAAGGACTTAGTTTCTCCCTCCTTTAATCTCCTACCCCTCCCTGCACCTTCCCCCGCTGGCAAGCGTTCCCAAAGAAACAGCAAGAATGATTCAAATATTCTGATTCCTGCGCTGTGCAGCCTGTAGGGAGAGTGTGCCTCCTCTGAACTCGCTTCCCACTCTGTAGAGACAGGGGTGCTGACTCTTTGGGATCACCCCACTGCCAAGCCTCACATCTCTGCAAGGCAAGCAAGGGAAGAAGGAAGTTTCAGGACTTCTCCCGTGCCCCAGTGGATAAGAATCTGCCTGCCAATGCAGGGGACTTGAGTTTGATCCCTGGCCTGGGAAGATCCCACATGCTGCAGAGGAACTAAGCCTGGGCGCCACAACCACTGAGTTGTCTGCGCTCGGCAACAAGAGGGCAATGAGAGGCTCTCGCGCCTCAGCGAAGAGGAACCCACCCCCACCACACACACAAATATCCCACCCAGTTCGCTGCAACTGGAGAAAGCCCGAGCAAAGCCACGGAGACCCAGCACAGCCAAAAATAAGTAAATAAAAGAGGGAGTTTCCGAAGGCACTCACCTGGCATGTGTCAGCCCCACTGCTGTCGCTGGCACAGACCATGCTATCCGTGACTTGCCCTGGGTAGGCTTTCTCACACTGATCCTGAGGAATGATTTTTACTTCTGCACAGTTGAGAGTGTCAGGAAAATTCTCTGAGGGAGCAGAGGTTGTAAGTTGCCAGAGACAGCAATCCTTTCCCTCCATCCCGTCGGGATCTAACCTCCCATCTATACACCCATAGCTGCACAGGGCTTTCTGAGACACCTCACAGGAGGGCACATTCTCCTCTTATCACAGGAAACAAAGCCATGGCCCCTGCTCTTTCTTTTTCTCCACCCAGAGAAGGACCTTTGGACCCTACTGTTTGTTTTTTGCCTTTCAAATGAAGGATTGGATGACGGGGGACCTGAAAGCACCCCTCTGTGACACCTCTGAATCTTTCCAATCTTCCCATTCCCAGACCAGCAAGTCCTCCATCTCAGCTCGGTCCTACTTCTTCCAGATATCACCTCTTCCTAGAAGCCTTCCCTGATTAGTCTAACTACAACACCACATCTCCATCACTCCCTTTCCTCTCACCTCCGCCTTACAATATTCCATATAGCACTTGGCTCCACCTAATATTTCATTTTATATGTATTTCTTTATTGTCTATTCCCCCACCTAGCATGCAACTCCATGAGGCTTTGTGTGGTACAACACCTGGGGCATATCAGATGCTCACAAAATAAGTGCTGAATAGACAATGGACAGTGGAACTAGTTTTTCTTATTAACCTTTGAAAAACAGACTTCAGAGGGAAAAATTCTACCTGGTACGTCTATGTACCAGAAGCTATATGCCCAGAATCTCATTTAATCCTCACATGAGCTCTTGGAAGAAGAGAGTCATTCATTCCTTCACCCATGCACTCCTTCAACAAATGTTTACTGAAGACATACTATATCCCGGTCACCACCCTGAACACTAGGAACATACAATGAAGAAAACATATAATCTGAGTCCTCGTGATGCTTAGAAACCCATTGGATAATTATGCCCATTTTGTAGCTAAGCAAACTGAGGTCAAGAGATGGGAAGGGACTTGCCTAGAGAAAAGGGGCAGAACCATGGTTTGAACTGACCCGCCTGATTCATGAGCAGGTAGGTTTCCACAGCAGCCCATTGTTTTCTTAGGAGTCAGACAGGCAGGGACCTGAATCCTGATTTTTGCTTTCCTAGCAAATCACTTCACCTCTGAGCTGAGCCCCAGTCTCTTCATTGTGAAGCAGCACTAAGGGCTCCCTGAACTCTGAAGCCCCAGAGGAAGGACCTCAGTGGAGTTCAGACTTGAGTCAAGAAAGAGGAGGGAGCTGGGGATCTAGACTGAGCGTCCTGGGGGAGAAAAGGCCCATACTCCTGGGTGTGGCGGGATCTGGGGCCAGAATCTTGGGTTCAAGATAGAAAAGAGGGAGCCTGTTTTCTTGGGCCACTGAGTCCCTGTATCCCAAGTCTGTTGTAAAGGTAACATAAAACTCTGAACAACAAAATAGGGCTTCCCTGGTGGTTCAGACGGTAAAGAATTTGCCTGCCGATGCAGGAATCCCACATTCAGTCTCTGGGTCAGAAAGATCCCCTGGAGAGGGAATGGCTACTCACTTCAGTATTTTTGCCTAGAGAATTCCACGGACACAGGAGCCTGGCGGGCTACAGTCCATGGGGTCACAAAGAGTCAGGCTCGACTAGCAATGAACACTTTGACTTTAACAGAAAGTCTCATAACTCTCCACCTTAAAGGTGGAGGAATGCATTCACTCATCCACTCTTCATTCATCCATCCATCCACTTTTCTGAGCCCTATTGAACAACTGTTTCCTCTTTCCCCATCATGCCAATCAATATTCTGGTCTTGAAGGTTTCTAATGTGAACCGCCCAGGACTGTCAACCTCACAATCACGTTCCCTTCCTTATCTGCTCTAGAGGCAAAGTGTCGCCAGTGGCTTGTGGTCCACTGGGCCAACCGGCTCCTCCTTTCCTTCCCACTACCTCGGGGGCTGCTGACAGTGCCCCAGCCTGAGATGGTGCACTTCTGGCCAACTTGAGGGCAGTGATCCGCCAGCTTGATGGGCTTCACTTTGGGCCCCAGGGGTACCCGACCACGCAGTTGAATGAGCATCAGGTCGTAGCTGTGGTCGTTGTTGCTGTTGTTGTAGCAGGGGTGCGGGATGGACTGAGCCACGAGCCTCTCTTGTTCTGACTCATCCTTATTCTTCAGGCTGTGCTCTCCCACGCGGACTGTGTACTTCCTGTGATGATGGGGGTGGTTGGGCACCCAGACAGGGATCTGGGCTCCCAGCCCCCTCCTCTCTGAGACCCAGGTCCCCTCTTCTCTCAGACTTCCATTCTCAGAGACCTGCTCCCCAGCTCGCCCCTCCTCAAGAGGAGCCCCAGCCCGCTCTTTCTCCACCACCTTTGCTGCAGGAATCCACTCACTTTTTTTGACAGTGGGCTGCTGTAAGAACCCAGTTGTCCTCTATGAGCACACCCCCGCAGATGAGCCGGACACCCTGGAACAAGGCCGTCTGCCATGGCTGAGAGTGGGCCTTGCACTCCTTCCCTTCCAGCACCTTGCTCTCCTGTGCCCTCAAGTGTCCTGGAGGCAGGGGGAGAAGTTTGGGGCAGGAAAACACGGTGGGTTCCAACGGATACACACACACACCCTCCTCCGGCGTCTGCCACCTGGCTTGCACATGCTGCTGCACGGATGCACATGTACACTCGTGGAAGGCCATGAGTCACCAAACACGGAGTCACACAGCTGAGCCTGCGTGCACCTGCCCCATAGACTCTCGTGAATATCTGCGCCCTTCAGCAGGCAGCCCCGCTGGCTTTGGTGTGCTCCTGCGATACCAGCAGAAACTAACACATTCCTACCTGCTGCCACGTGTACCAGGCCTCCACCCTCCGGAAACCCCACAGCAACTCCCACATGTCATCTCACACTTCTCATCTCCCCACAGGCTGCCACAGGCACCCATGTAGCCACATCACGGTGTTCCCCCAGGCTCATGTGCTCCACCGATGCCTTCTGGGCCCCCTCACCTGCCCGGGATTCCAACAGCAAGAGCAGGAGCATCCAGATCCAAACTGCAGCAGGTGAGGGACGTCCCATGGTGGGGCCTGGGAGACAAGAGGACAGGGCTGAGCGGAGGAGGAAAAAGGAGATCAAAACCCTAGTGATCTCAGGATTGGGGTGGGGAGAAGCAAGATCCTGAACCATTCTTCTGGGTCTTGCAGGAAGCAGGAGCTGAGGACCCAGAGTCTCAGGTCTGAAGAAGAATAAGATAGGGTTCCAGATTGCTGAATCTGAGTTGCTGGGAGCCCAAGGGGTTGGATTCCCACATTCCAAGGAAGGAGGGAGTCAGGGTCTCCGACTCCTGGGTCTGAAGGAAGAGCTAATTGGGAGCTGAGACTCCTAAGTCTTGGAGAGCATGGGGCTGGGATGCTGATTGTTGGGTCTCCAAGGAGGAAGGGAGCTGAGGTTCTGGGGGAGGAGGCGGGGGTCTGATACCCTGTGCCTGAGAACTTTGGCATCTCACCTTATAGAATTCAGGGGGCGGGGTCACCTACTGATTCGGACCCAGAGGAAGAGCGCCCAGTACTTCAGCTCTGCGTGCCTGGTACAAATTCTGGAGCCTTTTAACTGGAACGGCCCGCCTCCCGCTCCGACTCCTCCCACCCGGACTGGTAGAGCACCGAGGAACTGGAACCCTGGGTATGGCTGAGGAGAGGCTGGGGGGCTAAATGGGAAATCTTGAGGGAGGAGGGGCTGGAATCTCCAACTCTTGAGGTCTGGGAGGGAAGGAGCTTAGTACTGTGGCTCCTGGATCTGAACCAGAAAGGAATGGGAGACCAGACTCCTGGAGCTGAGGGAGGAGGGGCTGGGGGCCTGGGCTCCTGGGCTCCTGGGCTCCTGGTTCTGAGGGAGAAGGGGCTGGAGGCTGAATTCTTACAGTTATTATTTTTTTTTTTTTGGAAGGAGAGATTCGGAGCCTGGGTTTTTGTGGGAGGAGGGTGCTGCCAATAACCTGAATGACAGACAAGTCTTCTGGGTCCCAACTTCTGAGGGAGGGCCGCCCCGCCCGCTGACTGCCCCCTGCGAGGTCCAGATTCCGGGAAGGCAGGTTTGGGAGGCGCTGTGACCTGGTTTCCCCTTCCCCTGGAGGCGATGGGACCGGCCCAAGCAGAGCCCAGGAGCCTTGCTGCAATAGGGCTGATGGAGCTAGACTGAGGCAGGACCTACTCCAGGCAGCCATGAAATTAAAAGACGCTTACTCCTTGGAAGGAAAGTTATGACCAACCTAGACAGCATATTAAAAAGCAGAGACATTACTTTGCTAACAAAGGTCCGTCTAGTCAAGGCTATGGTTTTTCCAGTAGTCATGTATGTGAGAGTTGGACTGTGAAGAAGGCTGAGCACCCAAGAATTGATGCTTTTGAACTGTGGTGTTGGAAAGACTCTTGAGAGTCCTTTGGACTGCAAAGAGATCCAACCAGTCCATCCTAAAGGAGACCAGTCCTGGGTGTTCATTGGAAGGACTGATGCTGAAGCTGAAACTCCAATACTTTGGCCACCTCATGCGAAGAGCTGACTCATTGGAAAAGACCCTGCTGCTGGGAAGGATTGGGGGCAGGAGGAGAAGTGGACGACAGAGGATGAGATGGCTGGGTGGCATCACCGACTCGATGGACATGAGTTTGAGTAAACTCCGGGAGTTGGTGATGGACAGGGAGGCCTGGCGAGCTGCGATTCATGGGGTTGCAAAGAGTCGGACACAACTGAGCGACTGAACTGAACTGAACTCCAGGCTTATGGGAATCGCAACGCAGCGGCCGTGTTCCCTCTCTGCCGTCCATCGCCCACCCGATGCTCATCTTTTATTCTACAAAACCGGCAGAAGAAAGGCCGGACTCCGCACGTTTAATGCAAAATTGTCCCTTAGATCGGAGGAGACTGAGAGCCTCTCCCAACTTCTCTCCTCTCCGTCGGTCCCCGCCAGGATGAACACCCTGGACACGCCCAGGAAGGGGCCATGGTGCAGGATGGTGGGAGCGGGCAGAGACTGACCCACTGCTTGAGTTCCACTTTGGGGAAGGGCCCCTCCAGTAAGGCGGTGTCGCTGACGAAGGCGGTGGGGCCGTAAGGGGAAATCTCATTGGACAAAGCTCTGGAGGGAGACGCTATTTATTAATTAACTTATTTATTTGGGGCTGTGCTGGATTCTCCTTGCTGCCTGGGCTTTTCTCCTGCTGTGGAGCCCAGGCTCTCGGTGCCCCAGCGTCTGTAGCTGCGGCGGGTGCGGTGGGCTCAGCAGTTGCAGTCCCTGGATTCCAGAGCGCAGGCACAGTATTTGTGGTTCCGGGACTCTGGTTAATCCCGGGCACGTGGGATTCTTCTTCCCAGAGCAGGGATCGAACCCGCGTCTCCTGCATTGGTAGGCAGATTCTCTACCACTGAGCCACCAGGGAAGCACCTGAAGCTATTTAGTAGATGTCTTTCCCGAGGTAGACCGCAGGGAACGCTATCCTATGGGGGCGGTGCCAGTTCCTGGTAACTCAGAGATGTGGCCAAGAAGGGCAGAGGTGTCGTTCCGCACCTTTCAACTGGGGGGCAGCTATACACTTCACGCGGAAACCCAGGTCTGAATATCCAGAAACCGGGAACTTGAATATCCAGAAGGCATCTCCAGGCCAGCAGAGGCCAGGGGCTTAGACCGTTGAGATGGAGTCTTGCAAATCCACCTGCCCTGCCCCACCCTCCTCTCCTGGTCATCCAAGGCACGAGAGCTCAGTTGTCCTCCATGGTTTCTTGAATCCAGTCCAGGTAGTGGCACACACTTGTATAGACGGCAGGGCGCCGGGGCCTGGAGCAGGGTTCTGAGCCCCCGGACACCACACCGGCCAGGGTCCCATTGCAAACCAGGGGGCCCCCAGAGTCACCCTGCACGCGGAACAGAGCAGAGAAACTGTTAGGCCGATCTACTCAGGACCTGACACAAGGCATTTGCTCCCTCCGAGGAAGCTTCCGGTTCCCTTCTCCTCCAGTACCCAGGCATCCCGGTCTCCAGTCCCTCCTCCCTCAGTCGTGTCCAACCGCTTTGTGACCCCATGGACTGTAGCCCACTAGGCTCCTCTGTCCATGGAATTTTCCCAGCTAGACTACTGGAGCGGGTTGCCATTTCTTCCTGCAGGGGATCTTCCCAACCCAGGGATGGAACCCATGTCTCCTGTGTCTCCTGCATTGGCAGGCAGATTCTTTACGCTGAACCACCCGGGAAGGCCATAGACGCAGGAGTAAAATCTCATGGCCCCCACCTCCCCCAAGGTCCTAGCATCGTGGATCCTAACCCCTCTTCTCCCAGGACATACAGTCCAATCCTCAGTCCCTTCCTCTTTTAGGTCCAAGAATCCTGGCAGGACTGGTCACCCCCCACCACCCTTCCCAGGACCCAGGTATCCCAGATCCTTCCATGCTCTGTTCTAGGAAGTCTGGGGTTCTTCTCCAGACTTCCTTCTCCCCCAGGATCCCAGAGCTGCTGCAGGATGCCCACCCCCATCCTTCCCAGAGCAGTCTCACCTGGCAGGAGCCCCGGCCCCCCTCCCACAGGCCTGCACAGAGCATGCTGTCGGAGATGTGGCCTGGATACGCCCGGCGGCAGAGTCGGGGCTCCAGGATGCT
Source organism: Madoqua kirkii (assembly GCA_006408675.1). Lineage (NCBI taxonomy): Eukaryota > Metazoa > Chordata > Mammalia > Artiodactyla > Bovidae > Madoqua > Madoqua kirkii. Next base: position 13,531 of record SJYC01095381.1, read on the forward strand.
GATGTTGGCGCACTGCAGCGTCAGTGGGTACTCCACTGTGGGGAAAGCAGGTCCGTGAAAGGTCAGAGCTGTTTCCATCTCAACTCAGCACCGCCCCCCTCCCCCGATTTCTGAAGGCATACCCACTGTGCCACAGCCCGAGGCTCTCCAAGACAGGAACAAGTGAGAAAGCAACAGAATCACAGCATGGAGGAGAGACGGAGACGAAGTGGAGAGGGCCGAAGAGAGAGAAAGAAAGAAAGAAAGACGCAGAGAGCCAAGAGATAAGAGACATGTATAAAACTCACACAGAGGAAAAGAGGGATCTTGATGGGAAGATAGAGACCACTGAAGGGGAAAAATAATTCTCAGAGGAGGCAATGAAGAAATAGGGAGAAACAGACTCAGAGATGGGAATTCCCTGGTGGTCCAGTTGGCTAAGACTTCACATTCCCAGTGCAGGGGGCCCAGGTTCTATCCCTGCAGGGAACTAGATCCTGCGTGCTGCAGCTACTGAAGGCCACATGCTCTGGAGCCTGGATCAGCCGCAACAATTAGAAGCCTGAACACCACAGCTGCAGGGTAACTAATGCCCGTCTCTCTGAAACCAGAGAACGCCTACATGCAGCGACAGAAACAAATATAATAAAAAAAAATTTTTTTTAATAAAGAAAGAGACATCCAGGGAGAAAGTAGTGAGATCAAGGGGAGGAGACATTTACAGTGAGATGGCTGTCGATGGAGACTGAGACAAAGACTCGGAGAGACTAGAGATGGGGAAGTGGGGGAGGGGCTGTCTAGGGAAACGGCGGTCCTTGGGGGAGAAACGCAGTGAACCAAAGAACCCACGTGTTGTCTGAAGGGCACAGCCTCCACTGAATTCTGCCGAATTCTGCCCAACAGTGGTCGTTATTTTAGAAATATGGACCCAGCACTGTCAGTTTTGAATTTTTCAAGCAAATCAAGAAACTTGGCTTTTATATCACATTGCTCAGGTTTTAACTGTTAGCAGCCACAAACTCACGTTTTTGTTTTTGTTTATTTTCACGGCCCTTTGAAAGCCAGTACTGCCGTGGGAAGCCAAATTTGACTAATGGATGTGCTGATTTTGACTCTGAGTGACATAGACCTTATTTCAGTTCTAAGATGCACGTATTTTCACGAGTAAACGTCTCTGAAATCAGGATGTGCCTTCCAGTAACTGATGTCATACAGGGATGGATGGGGACTTCCCTGGTGGTCCAGTGGTTACGAATCCATCTGCCAGTGCAGGGAACACGGGTTTGATCCCTGCTCTGGGAAGATTCCACTTGTTGCGAGGCAACTAAGCCCATGCACTACAACTTCTGAGCTGGCTCTCTAGAGCCTGCGAGCCGCAGTCACTGACCCCATGTACCCCAGAGCCTGCACTCCGCAGCGAGAAGCCTGCACAACACAGTTAGAGAGGAGCCCCAGCTCGCCACAACCAGAGAAAGCCCTGGCACAGCAGCAAAAACCAAGTGCTGCCAAATATAAATAAGAAGGAATAAAATTTGTTATAAAGAAGATAAGTGAAAAAAGTTGCAAACATGTCCTTTCAGCTATAGGTACTTCCGTGTATTTGATAAGAAAAGGCTGGCTGAAACCTGTTTTTCTTTTTCTCATTCTTAGTGGGTTGTAAGATAATGGTGCATCTTATCATTCATAGCATTTAGATCTGATGAAATGTATGGATGCATAGATAGATGATAGACAGGAGAACACAGAGATGGAAAAGCAGAGACAGAGGCAGAGAGGGGCTTCAGACCCCTGGCATGAGACATCAGGGTGTCTTCAGTGGGCAAGTCTGTACCCTTAGGACTAGACACGGCCCCCCAGCCTGAGATGAGACACTGGGTGCCTGGGGAGACGCAGGTCTGGCTGAGGTTGAGGGGCTGCACGGCAGGGCCTAGATGCGCCTTCCGGGGCAGACGAACCAACATGATGTCATTGTTGTGGTCCTGGGCAGTGAGGTCCTGGTTGAACCCAGGGTGAGGGAAGAAGTCTGTGGCCCGGAACAGCTGCTCCGGACCCTCCCATTTCCAGAGGTGGTGCTCCCCGAGGCGGACCCACAGATACCTGTTGGACAGGTGTCAGAGGTCAAGGTGGGAGGGGCGAGGTATCTTCTCGGCCCTGATCCTCTTTATTCTGACTACCAGCATGCTGTGTGACTCCGCAAGCCACACACCCTCTCTGGGTCCCTGTCATCTGTCCATGACCCACAGAGCTGCGTGACTTTAAGCAAGGCACACACCCTCTCTGGGCCCCTGCTTCCCACTCCATCCCTTTGCCTCTACCTTCGTAGCTCTCCGCCAAAGCTCACACCTCTTCCTAGCCCCATGTCAAGTAAACCACCTTCCTCTCTGCCCCACCTGGAGCCTCAGTGGTGACCTGGGTCACCTGGAACCACGGAGGCAGGTGAGGCCTCCGCCCACCACACAACAACAGCCCCACAACCTGCACCCACAGGTCTGGTGGCTTCTGTGGGGAGTGGTGCTGTGTGTGTGCGTGGAAAGGGTGGGATATGGAAAATCCCCAAGCTAGGCTCATTTGTGGCCTCAGACTTTTCCTGTCTGCTACATCCCTCATCTCTCAAAGCACTGCTTCCTGAAATCTGGCCTCAAACCCTCTCCCTGCAGTGGCAGAACCCACTTGCTCTGCTCTGGGTTCATGCCCTGGACAGCCAGGGACCCTCAGGGTGTCTACATGTCCATCCCCCAACCCCTGACCTCTGACATTTGGGACCAGGCTAATGACTGAGGACTCAGGCTTTGAGGAACATAAGGTGTTAGTTCTGTCTTTTCCCTCTCTGCCACACTGTTGCCTTGGTTTCTGTGTCTGGGAAGTCAGTCCCAACCCCATCCCGCAGCCCCGACTTGTCCCTGCTCCTGAATCTCCTGCACCTCCATGTTTGTGCTTCTCCCCTCTGTCTTTGGTACTGAAATGTGGCCCTTGTTTACCTAGCCTGATGTACAGGCCTGAGCTAAAGAGGCTCCAGCATGGAGTGGTGTATGATGGGAAATTCTCACAGAGCAGCCTGGGTAGCCCCTATGCCTCGCTCTAGAGGGAAAATATCCAACAGGAGTCATGGCTCCTTTCCCCAGATAATATAAAAAGGATTTCTGCATCAGGTAGTTCCAGAATTCTATTAGAATGCCCAGAATCTATTATTCTAAAACTCTAAGGTTCTAATACCTTGGAAACCCACAATTTTAGAATTCTATGAGGCTCAAGCTCTAGTATTTTAAGAATTTGAGATTCTAATGTTTTTGATTTCCCTGAATCAAAAAGTCTAAGATTTTTAAATTATCTGACATAAAAACCTAGGACATAAAAACCTAGGGTTCTAATATTCTGGGACAGTAAAACTAGAATTTCATCATTCTAGAAATCTAGAAATCTTTGGTTTTTAGAAGTGTAAGAATTTAGGTTTCAAATAGTTTGAAACTCTAGAATTCTCTTGGTTAATGATAGCATGCAGGAATAGTAAATCCACCAGATTCTAGACATGTATAAACATAAGTTTCTAGAATTCTCTTGGTTCAAGATTCTAGAATTCTACAAGCCACAGTATTCTAAGACACTGTAATTCAGACTATAAGCTTCCCTACTCAGTGAACCTAGCTAGAACACTTTGAATTTAAGATCCTAGGGTTGTGCTATCTGACACAGTGATTGAGTGCTTAAATGCGATTAGTCCAAATGGAGATGCAACATACTTGTAAAATGCAAGCCTGGTTTCAAAGACTTAGTATTAAAAAAAAAAAAAGACTAAACTATGTCATTCATAAGTATTTAAAATTGATTACATGTTGAAATAACATTTTGAGTATTGCAAGTTAAATTTCCTACATGGTTAGGGTTCTATTTCCATTGGATAGTGCTGCTCCAGACTACTCAGGTTCTACCTGTCCCTGAATCTACGTTTCTCCAATTCAGCAACATCACTAATGTAATTACTTACTTACATTAGTGTAAAATCTCCTGGATGCAAGATTTTAGGAATGTACAGCTCTGGACTTTTCCAGGTGAGAGTCTAGGCATCTAGGAGTCTGAGTGAGTGAAGATGATCAGTAATGTCCAGCTCTGCAACCCCAGGGACTATAGCCCACCAGGCTCCTCTGTCTATGGAATTCTCCAGGCAAGAATACTGGAGTGGGTTGCCTTCCCTTCTCCAGGGGATCTTCCTGACCCAGGGATCGAACCAGGTCTCTTCCTTTGCAGGCAGATTCTTTACCGTATGAGCCACCAGGGAAGCTCATCAAAAGTCAAAGTTTCAAAATCTCCACCCTGAGGACCAGGTTCTTTAGGATGCTAGAATTTAGAGAGTCAGCTCTCTGTCATTCTAGGAGTTGAACTTTAGGGAACAGAAGTGGAGGCTTGGCCCTTCCTGCCCATGGCTCCCTCCCTCCTCTACAGAGGTCCCCAGCCCTCTCTCTCTTTCCTGACCTCCAGCCCCCTCTGGGTCACTCACCGTTTGCGGCAGTGGGCAGCTGTGAGCAGCCAGCGGTCACTGATGAGGGTCGCCCCGCAGAAGAGATGGGTGAGGTGGAACAGCCCAGCCTGCCAGGGCTGCGAGTTGGGGCGACATTCCTTGGCCCCGATGGCTCGGGTGTCTGCCCAGCCCTGCCCTGGGGTGGGGATGGGAGGCAGAAGGGTTATCGGAGAGCCAGGTGGGAGGGCTTGGGGAGAGACGCTGGACAGAGGGCCTGATGGAAGGGTCCCAGGGGGCCATAGAGGGGAGCATGGTGGAGGGAGCCTCACCTTCCAGGAGTGAAAGCAGAGCACAGAGGAATCCCAGCCTCATGGCCTCTGCGGTGCCTGGATCTTCGAGCCTGTGCTCAGTGGCCCTGCTTCTTTATGGTAAGCCATGCTGTCTTCCTCCTTGGGGCCGCCCCATGATTAATCTGGGTTGGGACATGTCCCGGGAAGGAGGGGGAAGCCCAGGGGCCTTGACTGGGGGCCGTGGGGAGGCAGACCGCACCGGTAGACCCTTCGTCAGGATGAGCCAGGGGCTGGCAGCATCAGGGTCTGGCGCAATGGGGGAGGGGCCCTGGGTGAGACTGTCCTTCTCAAGTGGGCTTTCCAGAAAGGGCAGCCCTGATTCACCCTGACTTCAGGGTGGCAGATCCGGTTACAGGATATTCTGTGGCCTGGAGGAGGAAGAGAGAAAGGAGGAAGGTCCTTAAGGCGGAGTCCTAGGGTGGAAGCAAGTTCATTTTGAATGAAATTGCAGTGGGATAGGACCAATGCATTGGGCAGGCTGGAGCGTCACCTAGCAGGACCTCCCAGGAATCAGACTAGGAGTGGGAGAAAGAATCAGGACTCAGAGGAAAGAAGGCAAACCAGCTGGCAGGATGGGGGTGAGGTAGGGAAAGAGGGAAAAAGAAAAGACAAAACAAAACAGGGAGTCAAAGACACTGAAGGATGCAGGTGAGAAAAAGAAAAAGAGAAACGCTGTCTGGCGTGGCAGAGACTACAAAGGGAGCTGCACACCCACAGAACCCTCCCCGCCACGGGGACTTGGGCCCCTTCCCACGAGGATAAAGCCCTCTCCCAGGAGGTTGAGAAATATGATCCCATCTGGGTTAACCTACTCTTGTCATAACCTACTTCCGCTTCCACGTCTCTACCACCCCAAGGATCCAGGTGCCCAGCCTAGCTGGTACTAAGCACTTTTTCTATTAATACTACTAGAGCTTGGCTAAGTCCTGAGAACATGGTCTTGTTTCTTTTCCACCCATCTCCATCTTTTCAGTGCTCTTCATATCACTCCATCTTCCTTGCCTCTCTCCCTATCCCGCCTTCTCACCAGATGAGCAGTCCCTTGAGGGCCAAACCCAGATCTGACTCATCTCTGTGTTCCTCGCATCACACTTTTCAGGAGTGGGCTCATGGGAGGCCTCAGGAGATGTTAATTGAGTGAGTGAATGTCTTTCTCCATATCCTTGTTAGTAGTGAACTCCTACTCATCCTTCACAACCCAACCAAAATGCCCCCTCCTCCAGGAAGCCTTCTCTGATTCCTCCAGGCAGAGTACATCTTTTCCACACTGGGCACTTCCACCCTGATCCTTCTACTTTCTGTTGGTATAAGACTGATTATCAAGCTGGGTCTGGGCTCCCTTGAATGTGTATACTTCACCAAGATTAGTGGTTTGGAGCATGGACTCTGGAACTGGACTATTTGGGTCCAAACCTCAGTGATGGTAATTATTAAGTGTGTGATCTTGGGCAAGTCACTGAACCTCTCTCAGTTGCTCCATCTGCTAAGTAGCAATATTAACTGGGGTTGTGGGAGGATTAACACATATGAAGCACAACAGTGGTAGGCATTTAAAAAACATGCCTGTCCCCTTTCTACAGAGCCCTGCACTGCCTCAATCATAGTACAGATCATCCATGACTGCAGTTGCCTTGTATTCTCTGCAGGCTGAGAGGTCCTCGAGACCAGAGACTGAATACCTACTATGTGCTAGGTGCCATACTGCTTTATAGAATATTTTGATAGCTAGCTTTTTTTTTTTTTTTTGACTATTTACTCTTTGCTGGCAGTTGGGTCAACATTTCATGTATGTTTTCTCACTACATTCTCACAAGAGTCTAACCAATCTCTGTTTCACAGTGGAGACAGCTGAGGTAGAGATAGCACTCACGAATTTTGCTCAAGTCACACAGTCAGTGAGTTACAGAAATATAGTTCCTTCTCTACCTGGTGAACTCCTACTTATCCTATAAAACCCCATGCTTATGTGTCCCCTCCTCTGAGAAGCCTTCCCTGATTCCTTCAGAAGGAGTCTTCAGGCCCTCTTGGGAAAGCCTGGGCCTTCTTCTGTTACAGCATTGATCATTTTGTGTTATTTGTTAATTTGGTGATGCGTTGACTGCCTTCTGTGTGTCAGGCAGCAGACTAGGTGCTTAGAAAACCACAGTGAATAAATCAGAGTCCCTGCCTGAACTGACTGGGTGAGGAGAAAGAGACAGACCATTATGGAGGAAACAGATACTGAGATCAGTTTTGCTATAACAAGTGCTGCAAAAGAAATAAACAGAGTGATGGGTTAGTGACCAGTGTGGAGGAGTACAGTGGGGAGAAGCTTTCAGCCAGGGAGATCCTGGAAGGCCTCCTTGAGGAAGTGACTTTGAATAGGGACCTGAATGACAGGAATGTAAGGCTTGCCTGTCTCCTGGACCAGACTAGCAGCTCCTTGATGGTAGAGCCTAGTCTGATTCATCTCCAGGACCTAGCATGGCACACAGCTCAATAAACACTTATGATGTGACTAAAGGAATGGGTGAATTGCCTTTAAAAATGAATTGAGTTTTTGAGTTCCCACCTACTTCGCTCTGATTCTTGCATAATAAGCTCAGCTGATGTGCTTCTTTGGCGTTTCCTGGGTGTGCTAATAGGGGTGGGGAAACAGTGGAAGAGAGCTGTGTAGATTCTGCTCAAACGCTGTGCCCCAGTCTTCCATGGGCTCTGTTGGGGGTGGAGGAAGGGACCTTTCGGTCACCACTGTGTTCCCAGCATGCAGTAGTAGCCTGCCATACAACTGGTGCTCAATAAATTGATGTTGGAAAGAGAAAACAAAATAACCTGTGCAGGTTAGAAAATTTCTATTGTGCACATGTTCCACTTGTGTTGCCACTCTAAAGTCCAGGCTCAGTGGACGAGACACCCAGACTTCTGTTAGCTTTGCCTGGATTCTGTGTATAATAGCCCCTGTTCTGTGTGCTCAGTTATGTCCGACTCTCTGTGGCCCCATGGACTCAGTGCGCCAGGCTTCCCTGTCTGTGGGATTTCCCACGCAAGAATATCGGAGTGGGTTGCCATCTCCTCCTCCAGGGGATCTTCCTGCTTTGGCAGGTGGATTCTTTGCCACTAGTGCCACCTGGGAAGTCCCATTTAGCCCCTAGCATGGGAGTATTTACACTATAACAGTTTCAGGGAGAGAACAAGAACCCCTTCGTCCCAAATTTTCAGGGCAAAAAGCTCAAAGCCAGTTTAGGTGAGGGGAGGGGATGGAGTTGGAGTGTCTGATTGTGAGGTCAGCCAATGAGAATGGAGATGTGGTAAAGATGGAACTGGATGGAGATGGATCTAATCAAGAAACCAAAACAGTTCCCTTAAGTTTCAGAGTTTCTTTGTGTAAACTTAGCAACTGAAGTAGGGAGAGGTCCTCTCATCTTAGAGGCTAAGATGCCTGTAATTGAGGTCCCTTGAGTTTCGGTGGCCCTAGCAAGGCACAGAAGGTACCAGATGACTCAGAGACAGCCCAGTTCCTGAGACAGGAGGAACAGGTGTTGGGTGGACTCCAACATGGGAAACAGTTGGAGGGAAGAAGGAAGTGGTTAAGAGGTGCTCTACAGAACTTGACAGGAAGAAAGAAATGTGATTCTCCCATCAGTCCTGATGGACGGGGGTGGGAATGCAAAGGGTGGTTAGGATTAGAGGCTACCCCTACGCTTTTTTCCCCAGGTCACAAAAATCACACACATGCCCACCAGGACCTGGTGCTATTTAGTCAGAGTTCACCACCCACTATGTTAATACTTGACGTGCAATTTCCATGACAATCTGCACGCACATGTTATAGTCTCCTCATGACATGTTTTATGAGGTAAGCACTTCATTGTTCCGGCTTTCCAAGTGAGGCTAAACTGAGGCTTAGAGAAGGTACTTGGCTTGCCCACGGTCACACAGCAGGCAGCGGTGAAGAAGGCCAGGTCAGGTGATGGATAACTTCTCTCAGAGACTAGTGACTACCAGCTTCATTTCTCATGAACAAAACTTGGCCACCGCTTTCTGCGTCTCAGCTTCAGCATGGGCAAAGAGCAGCATTGGGCAAGGGGTGTGTGGAAAGAGGAGAGATGTTAGCAGGTGTGCTGTGCATGGGTGGCAGAAATTTGAGTGGGGCAGGGGCAGAGCCCAGCCCAGCTGGAGGGAGGAGGGGAAGTTGGAGGAAGAGGGCAGGTGGAGAAGGAGTTGCAGGGCATCTCCTGCGTCAGTTGGAGCGGATGGTCTTCTCTATCCAAGAGCGGTACTTGCAGATCTGAGTGTAGACAGCTGGGTGCTGGGCGGAGCCGCAGGGGTAAACGCCCCACGAAAGGATGCCCTGCAGGGTCTCATCACAGACCAGAGGGCCACCAGAGTCACTCTGGGAGTGGGAGGAAGGAGAGATCAAATAAATACACCAACGGAAAGGCTGCCACTTGGGGGTCTTGGGTACTGATGAGGAAGGGAGGGGTCGGATAGGCCTGGAGCTGGGTTGGGATAAAGCTGAGGTTGGGGTCGGGTTGAAGTGGGATGGGGTGAGGCTGAGGTTGGAGACAGAATGGCGCTGAGACTGTCATTCATGGTAGGTGAGGGATGGAGCAGGCTCTAGAGATAAGGATGCGGTTGGGCTTTAGGAGGGCTTCCCTGGTGGCACTACTGGTAAAGAACCCGCCTGCCAGTGCAGGAGATGTAAGAGATGTGGGTTGGATCCCTGGGCTGGGAAGATCCCCTGGAGGAGGGCATGGCAACCCACTCTGGTATGAGAATCCCAGGGACAGAGGAGCCAGGCAGGCTACAGACCATAGGTTGCAAAGAGACAGACACGACCGAAGCAACTTGGCACGTGGGCGTTTAGGAATGGCTTGAGGATGGGGATGTGGTTTAGGATGGGGTAGGAAGGGGTTGGGAGAAGAAAATGGCAACTGGCTCCAATATTCTTGCCTGGGAAATTGCGTGGACAGAGGAGCCTGGAGGGCTACGGCCCATGGGGTCGCACAGAGTCAGACATGACTGAGCAACACATACAAAATGGGGAGACGGGCTTGGGAGTGGAGTTGGAGACAGGGCTGGGCGTGAGAAGGAAGTAGAAAGGAAGGACATAAGGAAGTAGAGTTGAACATGGGGTTGATGTTGGGGTAGCAGTAGGATAGTGCTGGATGTGGGGAGGAAATTGGGCTGGGAGTCGGGGGTGTCTGTTTCCCCATAGCCTCCCTGTCCTGATACCACCAGTCAGAGACCCTCCCTGGCCAGTCTGTACCTGGCAGGGGTCCTGGCCCTGATCCAGTCCTGCACACATCATGTTGCTGGTGATCACGCCGGGATAGAAGACTTCACACTCCTTAGGGCTCAGGATAGTGACCCGGGAGCAACTCAGGCCCTTGTTGTACTTCACTGGTGAGAGAAAGCATCGAGTAACCCTGGGCCCTGGTCCCCCAACCCCCAGGCCCCAGGAGTCCCGACACCCAGGCCATGCCCCTCCCAGGCCCCAGGCTCCCAACCTCTCCTCCGTCCAGCAGTCCGGCCCCTCATACTCCTTCCCCGAGATCCAGGCCCCACCCCGGGACCCCTGGCTCTTGCCTCTCCGGGAGGATGTGGTGGCCCAGCCAGCGATCTGGCACTGGTCCCCGGGCTGCGTGCAGCGGAAGGGCAGGCGCAGGGGCCGCACTCGCGGTCCAGGCACCACGGGCCTGCCGAGCTTCAGCAGCATGAGGTCGTGCTCGTCCGTGCGCCTCGGCAGGATGGGGCCCGAGCCCGGCTGGTACTTGGGATGGATGATAGGACGAGAGGTCCGGCGCAGCTGTTCGCCCTGCAGCAGCAGCAGGTGGTCACCCCGACTCGAGCCCACAGGGGCCTGGGGAAGGAAGAGCCACAGAGGAGGCAAAACCTTCATGGGGACTGGGACTGAGCCCCGAGTCCCTGGGAAGGAGGGTGCAGGCATTGCGGTCGGGGTGGACTCGGGTCCTGGCAGGGGAGGGGGCTGGGGTTGGGACTCCAGGGTCTGAGGGAGAAGGGGCTGGAGGCCTAGATTCCTGGGTCTGACGGTGGAGGGGGCTGGCACTCCTAGATCTGAGGAAGCAGTGTGTAGGGGAGAAGGGAGCTGGAGACCTGAGGTGGGGGGCGTGGGGAGGTGTGATCACAGGTTTGGGTCCCTAAGTTCTGCAGGATTTGAGGGCAGAAAGTCTCCAGAGGTAAACCTATTCTTTTTTTCCTCCTTCAGTGAGGACTCACAAGGTGAATAATTTCTTTTAGTTTTAAAGCCCTAATCACACTAGACCCCAGCTTCTGTCTGCTGCACACAACTGTCTACACCTAAATGGAAAACCCTGATGTTGGGAAAGATTGAGGACAGGAGGAGAAAGGGGTAACAGAGGATGAGATGGTGGATGGCACCATCAACTCAATGGACATGAGTTTGAGCAAACTCCAGGAGATAGTGAAGAACAGGGAAGCCTGGTATGCTGCAGTCCATGGGGTCACAGAGTCCGACATGACTTAGCGACTGAACAACAAAAACAAGACAAATGGAACCCTAAGAGATTCCACTAGGCAGTGACTCCGGATGGGCCTAGAAACGCTGAGAAAGACCACACTGCCCCCTCGTGGCCACAGCACAACCCCACCTCTCCTCGTACAGGAAGCCCTCGAGGACTGCCCCCACGTGGAGCTGGCAGGTGCATACCGTCACGTGCTCCCGCCCTTCGGCCCCGTCCCCGGGGCCTGTTTCCCCAGCCCCTCCGTAGCGCCCCAGAGGAGCTCCCCCTACTTATTGTTTCCGCAGTGTGCAGCGGTGAGCACCCAACTCCTGTCCACCAGGACGCCGGCGCAGTGGAACGAAAGGCCATTGAAGAGGGACACCTGCCAGGGCTGCGAGCCGTGAGCGCACGGGGCGCCGGAGGCCACGAAGTTGGAGCTGGTGTCGTTCGCGGGGAGCAGCAGAGCCTCCGAGACTGGAGAAAGAAAGCAGGTGGGGGTCAGAGAAGGCGGGAGAGTATGGCAAGCACTGGGATTGGGATCCGAGTGGGGCCATAGAACGGAGCTTTCTGGGGGGTGGTGGACACAGCCTGAACCCGACGGCGTGTGTGGGAACTGGGAGTCCCGAAGCAGCCGAATGGAAGTGGGCGGGGAATGGCGTGAGAGGGGAAAGGAGACCTAAGGGGCTTCCCCTGGTGGCTCAGACAGAAACGAATCTGCCTGCAAGGCCGGAGACTCGCGTTCGATCCCTGGGTCGGGAAAATGCCCTGGAGGACGCAATGGCAACTCAGTCCAGGAGTCGTGCCTGGGAAATCCCGTGGACAGAGGAACCTGGCGGGCTACAGTGCCTGATGAGTGAGCGACTGACACTTTCACTTTCACTTGCAAGGAGACCCGAGAGGCTGATTCTGGAGGAGTGAGGACTGAACCGAGTACTGGAAGGTCAGGAATACAGGAAAGGAGGCGAGGGTTTGGGGGCGTGACGAAGGGCGGGGATAGAACGCTGGGCTGGACCGGTGAAAGTTGGGGCTGAGAACGACGCTACCGAGCTAGCAGAAGGGGTGAGGGCAAAGGCCTGGGATAGGGACCCCCCCCTCCTCCATGTTGGTCCAGTGACTGAGACTCCACACGCCCAATGCAGAGGGCGAGGGAGTTCAGTCTCTGGAGGGAACTAGATTCCACAGGCTTCAACTAAGAGTTCGCCGGCAGCGACTCAAGATCCCACACGTCGAAGCTAAAAAGATGCCCCAACTAAAAGTTGCAGCTGTGTGCTGCAACTAAGACCCGGCGCAGCCAAATAAATAAATGCATATTAAAAAGAAAAGATGGGGTCGGGTTGAAGTGGGATGGGGTGAGGCTGAGGTTGGAGACAGAATGGCGCTGAGACTGTCATTCATGGTAGGTGAGGGATGGAGCAGGCTCTAGAGATAAGGATGCGGTTGGGCTTTAGGAGGGCTTCCCTGGTGGCACTACTGGTAAAGAACCCGCCTGCCAGTGCAGGAGATGTAAGAGATGTGGGTTGGATCCCTGGGCTGGGAAGATCCCCTGGAGGAGGGCATGGCAACCCACTCTGGTATGAGAATCCCAGGGACAGAGGAGCCAGGCAGGCTACAGACCATAGGGTTGCAAAGAGACAGACACGACCGAAGCAACTTGGCACGTGGGCGTTTAGGAATGGCTTGAGGATGGGGATGTGGTTTAGGATGGGGTAGGAAGGGGTTGGGAGAAGAAAATGGCAACTGGCTCCAATATTCTTGCCTGGGAAATTGCGTGGACAGAGGAGCCTGGAGGGCTACGGCCCATGGGGTCGCACAGAGTCAGACATGACTGAGCAACACATACAAAATGGGGAGACGGGCTTGGGAGTGGAGTTGGAGACAGGGCTGGGCGTGAGAAGGAAGTAGAAAGGAAGGACATAAGGAAGTAGAGTTGAACATGGGGTTGATGTTGGGGTAGCAGTAGGATAGTGCTGGATGTGGGGAGGAAATTGGGCTGGGAGTCGGGGGTGTCTGTTTCCCCATAGCCTCCCTGTCCTGATACCACCAGTCAGAGACCCTCCCTGGCCAGTCTGTACCTGGCAGGGGTCCTGGCCCTGATCCAGTCCTGCACACATCATGTTGCTGGTGATCACGCCGGGATAGAAGACTTCACACTCCTTAGGGCTCAGGATAGTGACCCGGGAGCAACTCAGGCCCTTGTTGTACTTCACTGGTGAGAGAAAGCATCGAGTAACCCTGGGCCCTGGTCCCCCAACCCCCAGGCCCCAGGAGTCCCGACACCCAGGCCATGCCCCTCCCAGGCCCCAGGCTCCCAACCTCTCCTCCGTCCAGCAGTCCGGCCCCTCATACTCCTTCCCCGAGATCCAGGCCCCACCCCGGGACCCCTGGCTCTTGCCTCTCCGGGAGGATGTGGTGGCCCAGCCAGCGATCTGGCACTGGTCCCCGGGCTGCGTGCAGCGGAAGGGCAGGCGCAGGGGCCGCACTCGCGGTCCAGGCACCACGGGCCTGCCGAGCTTCAGCAGCATGAGGTCGTGCTCGTCCGTGCGCCTCGGCAGGATGGGGCCCGAGCCCGGCTGGTACTTGGGATGGATGATAGGACGAGAGGTCCGGCGCAGCTGTTCGCCCTGCAGCAGCAGCAGGTGGTCATCCCCGACTCGAGCCCACAGGGGCCTGGGGAAGGAAGAGCCACAGAGGAGGCAAAACCTTCATGGGGACTGGGACTGAGCCCCGAGTCCCTGGGAAGGAGGGTGCAGGCATTGCGGTCGGGGTGGACTCGGGTCCTGGTAGGGGAGGGGGCTGGGGTTGGGACTCCAGGGTCTGAGGGAGAAGGGGCTGGAGGCCTAGATTCCTGGGTCTGACGGTGGAGGGGGCTGGCACTCCTAGATCTGAGGAAGCAGTGTGTAGGGGAGAAGGGAGCTGGAGACCTGAGGTGGGGGGCGTGGGGAGGTGTGATCACAGGTTTGGGTCCCTAAGTTCTGCAGGATTTGAGGGCAGAAAGTCTCCAGAGGTAAACCTATTCTTTTTTTCCTCCTTCAGTGAGGACTCACAAGGTGAATAATTTCTTTTAGTTTTAAAGCCCTAATCACACTAGACCCCAGCTTCTGTCTGCTGCACACAACTGTCTACACCTAAATGGAAAACCCTGATGTTGGGAAAGATTGAGGACAGGAGGAGAAAGGGGTAACAGAGGATGAGATGGTGGATGGCACCATCAACTCAATGGACATGAGTTTGAGCAAACTCCAGGAGATAGTGAAGAACAGGGAAGCCTGGTATGCTGCAGTCCATGGGGTCACAGAGTCCGACATGACTTAGCGACTGAACAACAAAAACAAGACAAATGGAACCCTAAGAGATTCCACTAGGCAGTGACTCCGGATGGGCCTAGAAACGCTGAGAAAGACCACACTGCCCCCTCGTGGCCACAGCACAACCCCACCTCTCCTCGTACAGGAAGCCCTCGAGGACTGCCCCCACGTGGAGCTGGCAGGTGCATACCGTCACGTGCTCCCGCCCTTCGGCCCCGTCCCCGGGGCCTGTTTCCCCAGCCCCTCCGTAGCGCCCCAGAGGAGCTCCCCCTACTTATTGTTTCCGCAGTGTGCAGCGGTGAGCACCCAACTCCTGTCCACCAGGACGCCGGCGCAGTGGAACGAAAGGCCATTGAAGAGGGACACCTGCCAGGGCTGCGAGCCGTGAGCGCACGGGGCGCCGGAGGCCACGAAGTTGGAGCTGGTGTCGTTCGCGGGGAGCAGCAGAGCCTCCGAGACTGGAGAAAGAAAGCAGGTGGGGGTCAGAGAAGGCGGGAGAGTATGGCAAGCACTGGGATTGGGATCCGAGTGGGGCCATAGAACGGAGCTTTCTGGGGGGTGGTGGACACAGCCTGAACCCGACGGCGTGTGTGGGAACTGGGAGTCCCGAAGCAGCCGAATGGAAGTGGGCGGGGAATGGCGTGAGAGGGGAAAGGAGACCTAAGGGGCTTCCCCTGGTGGCTCAGACAGAAACGAATCTGCCTGCAAGGCCGGAGACTCGCGTTCGATCCCTGGGTCGGGAAAATGCCCTGGAGGACGCAATGGCAACTCAGTCCAGGAGTCGTGCCTGGGAAATCCCGTGGACAGAGGAACCTGGCGGGCTACAGTGCCTGATGAGTGAGCGACTGACACTTTCACTTTCACTTGCAAGGAGACCCGAGAGGCTGATTCTGGAGGAGTGAGGACTGAACCGAGTACTGGAAGGTCAGGAATACAGGAAAGGAGGCGAGGGTTTGGGGGCGTGACGAAGGGCGGGGACAGAACGCTGGGCTGGACCGGTGAAAGTTGGGGCTGAGAACGACGCTACCGAGCTAGCAGAAGGGGTGAGGGCAAAGGCCTGGGATAGGGACCCCCCCCCCTCCTCCATGCTGGTCCAGTGACTGAGACTCCACACGCCCAATGCAGAGGGCGAGGGAGTTCAGTCTCTGGAGGGAACTAGATTCCACAGGCTTCAACTAAGAGTTCGCCGGCAGCGACTCAAGATCCCACACGTCGAAGCTAAAAAGATGCCCCAACTAAAAGTTGCAGCTGTGTGCTGCAACTAAGACCCGGCGCAGCCAAATAAATAAATGCATATTAAAAAGAAAAGACTTGGGATTAAAATAGGGCGGAGTAAGAAGGGGCGGGGAAGGGAAAGGCGAGGACAAAGTCGGAGGAGTACTGATCCTAGCGGAGTGAAGAGCGTTGGGACAGCTAGGGCGGAGTTAGAAGAGAGGCGGGTCTGACTTGGGGCCGGGCCTTTCCGAAGCGGTGGGTGAGGGCTGGGGGTCCCAAGGGGAGGAGAAATGAGCGGCAGGCTTGGTAATAACAGCCCCCTCTCCCATCGCCTCCCCTTCCCCCGCCCGCCCCGTTCCCCGAGCCTCGTTCCCCGCCTCACCCCAGAATTGCGCCATCAGTAGCGGTAGCAGCAGCAGCTTCCCCAGGCCGCCCTGAGCGCCGGAGGCGGCGGCGAAGTGGAGATGTGGGGGTCTCATGGCCAGAACCTATGCTGGGAAGGAGCAGCGACGGGGGGCAGTTCAAAACACTTGTCGGGTCCGAGACCCCCACCTTGCCTGCCCGTCCGCGCATCCTGGGCCGCTCCAACCTCCGGGGACCCATTTAACCTGTGGCCGGCTGGCGCAGGGGTGGGTAGCTTGGCGATTCGGGCCTGAAACGCCAGTGATGGGCGCAATTACCCTAATGACGCCCCTCTGGCTTCCTCCCGCACTCCCCTTCCCACGCCCGAGGGCAGCGCCCCCCTCCCCTGCCCCCGGCCCGGGCTGGCCGGGGTGCCAGCCTCTGGGCGCTTCAGGTTCCTGTCCTCCT